>OX457031.1:45140756-45398256 GCA_949752745.1 Protula sp. h YS-2021 | reverse complement strand
ACAAATCGTCCAAAGGCTGTGTAATGTGCATTATCCTAGAAGCTCCCTTACACCACAACAGAAAGTGCTATGTGAAAAAGCCGTGAGCAGAAACTTTCGCAACGAACCGTTTGAAGATTCATATTTAGATCATCACTGGGCAAACAGCAACGTGAAATCATCGAAATTTTTAACGAAAGAGACGAAATCAGTTTTTGATTTGGTACCAAATCTAAAAAAAGTGAGCGATATATTGAACCTGAATTGCTCCTAGAATGAGTGAACTGTGGCAGGAGGGTAATGCCCCAGGGGGGTGGGACACTTGGTATCATATGTGTTACCATGTGTGTCCAAAAAACACGGAAAAAGAAGGTTTTGAAGTCACACGCTGTCCGCGCCAATTTCGAGTGCCAATTTCGTAGAAAGAAGGGGGAGATTTTCATACAGTATTCAGCGATGGCGATTTGACCAAAATTGGCCAAACTGTTGGCTAATTAAAAAAAAAAAAAAAAAAAAACACACACACACACACACGTTGCTAATCTTCCTCCAAGTCTGGCCCGATTGTGTTGAAATTAGACAGGAATGTTCCCTTCAAATTCCCACATTAGACCAAAAGGGACCTAAATGCTGGCCAAAAATGGTCAAATTACCACAATTCACAATATACTCCTACTTGATGTTTCTTCACCAGTGGTAAGGCCATACTACATAAATTGGTGTCAGTGGTTCAGAATAATCATTACGCTAAATTAGAATCACCCCGGATTTAAAATAATAATGTCAATATATGGGCACATTGTAAACCAGCTTAAGCAAAATTCTATAAAAATTAATATGTAATTTTTCTTTCTTTCCTTCCCTCTCCCTCCCTCACTGCCCTGATTCCAGGTAGATCTTCAATGGAGATTTTTATCATAGATTCTGCAAAAACTGTCAAAAACTATAAATAGATAACTTTAAGAGAAGCACAAGCAATATTTTTCGTCATACAGATCCAGTCCGATTACTTCTGATAATAAAGGTCGGCTGATGGGCCTTGTACCAAATCTAAATTTGGTCAAAAGTGGTCGGTTTTCATTTCACCTTTGTGATATCTTCGCTTTTACGGCTGAGCTAAATGTCCACGTTCTTGTTATACACATCAAGAAATATATCATTTTATCCCATACAGCTGCCTTGGTACACACAATTATGTCCGGTGCCACTCAAGATTTGATAGATGTCAATTATGGATTTCTGCTACATCACTGATAGATTTGTCTGACGCCAGTCAAAGATTTTTGTGGCGTTGGTCAGATTTGTCTAACGTCACTCACAGATTTGTCTAACGTCACTCACAGATTTGTCTAACGTCACTCACAGATTTGTCTAACGTCACTCACAGATTTGTCTAACGCCACTCACAGATTTGTCTAACGTCACTCACAGATTTGTCTAACGTCACTCACAGATTTGTCTAACGTCACTCACAGATTTGTCTAACGTCACTCACAGATTTGTCTAACGTCACTCACAGATTTGTCTCGCTTCACTTATGGACTTATCTGACGTCACGTTCAGTTTTAGCTCACATCTCGATTTCTGTGATGTCATTCATAAAGTTATCTCACAAATAGAAGAATAAGAAAATGCGTCGCAATGTCGGTCGTGAAGAAAGCCAGCCGATGCCGTTGATGCGCAGTTGTAAGTAAATCGACAGCACTCGTAGGTTTGTTGAAAATAGTTGGTGTTAAAATTGTCCCATTGTGTCAGGTCGAGAGGTTGGTTGGAATCTGACCATGACCACACCCCTCCGATAAGCTTCAGTCCGATCCAGTATCGTAGCATCCCAGTTGCACATGGTTCTGAGAAAATAAACAACAAATTTGTTTATTTAAAAAACTGCACTTAGGAACAAATCGTTGAGGAAGTAAAAATGAAACGGTATTGAAGTAAATGAAAATAATGAATTTTCAAACGGCACATGCTTTAGAAAATTGTTTGGAAATCTAAAACCATGCGATGAAACCCACCTTGAAATTCACATTTTTTTGTTTAAAAAAATAACACAATAATTCGCCAATACCCTTCGAAGGAATGGCGGAAAATATCCTGGGCATTAATCATGAATTAGTAGGGGGGAAATGAGAGAATCAGACCAGGAAGTGACGTCATACTGTCTGGACCGGAAGTGACGTCATAGCGTCTGGACCGGAAGTGTTGTCTGGACCGGAAGTGTTGTCTGGACCGGAAGTGACATCATAGCGTCTGGACCGGAAGTGTTGTCTGGACCGGAAGTGACGTCATAGCGTCTGGACCGGAAGTGTTGTCTGGACCGGAAGTGTTGTCTGGACCGGAAGTGCTGTCTGGACCGGAAGTGACGTCATGATAAGCGTTAGGATAGGCGCGGCCATCCATGACGTCATAATAAGGTCATAATGAGGTCATAATGAGGTCATAATGAGGTCATAATGAGGTCATAATGAGGTCATAATGAGGTCATAATGAGGTCATGCTGTGTGGCGGCTTCCTAGGGTTTCAGTCGATGATCGTCGAAGTCAATGAAGTCAAGCTTTCATTTCCGAAGTCAATCGACAACAGACCCTAAAAAGTGATGACCCCCCCCCCCCCCTCGAAATTGTGATTTTTGCATATTTATCCGTTTCAGACGATTCTGAACATTTTTCATTTTTTTGGGTCGACCGACCCCCCCCCCCCTCGAAATTGTGATTTTTGCATATTTATCCGTTTCAGACGATTCTGAACATTTTTCATTTTTTTGGGTCGACCGACCCCCCCCCCCCCCCTCGAAATTATTATTTTTGTATATTTATCCGTTTCAGACGATTCTGAACATTTTTTTTTCTGCTGAGTCAGCAATTTTAACAATTTTGAGCAAGTTTGAAAAGTTACACACCATATTTTGATTACATGGAAGTAGCATAAAAGCATGAGTGAAACATATATGTGATACATTCTGCTGAGTCAACAATTTTGAACGAGTATTGAATAAGTTTGAACAAGTTACACACCATATACCATCAAAGTTTTATAAAAGGAAGAGTGACGAGAAAATACTTCACAATGTCGGCATTACTTCTTGACAGATGTATGACTATGGATGACGTCTTCAAAGTGAACTATATTGACTATGTGTTTTCAAAGCTTCCTGCTTTTGAATCGGATTGGATGCTGCAAGTGAAGAATTTGCATCTGCATTGGGAAGCTGTGGGAAAGGCTATTCCAAGAGATCGTTTCATCTGCTCGTTTCTACATGAATGTGAAGAACTGCATTTACTATCAACTTACAACATTGATTTAGCATTTATCAACGCGAATACAATTTGGGCAACTGGCCTCATGGTAGTTGTAGCTACTAGAATTATTCTACATTATGATGATGATGTTCCAAATAATGTATCAGACCTTGTTCGGTTCAACCATGGACGAGTTGAAGTGAATTCAAAAGTTTGCAAGTTCTTTGAAAAGAAAGCTGACTCAGCAGATAGTTGGGTATAAAAGGGAGTGAACTCAGCAGAGTGGAGTCATTTCTCAGCAGACAGTTGGAGGGAGTGGATCATCAATACATTGTGGCAGTCATGGAGAACAAGACAAGCAACGCAGCAGCGCAGCGCAGCAGCAGCAGCAGCTTTAAAATTAGTGCTAACTTAACCATTACTGTGGAGCATGGAGAATATGGGCCATTTCTACGCATCACACGTGGAGAGAGATGGTGTGCTTATTCACCATCTTTGTGGAAGATTGTGTGCCAGAGCTTGAAAAATTTACGCGACATTGGCTTCAAACTATACTTAACGCAAACGAAGTGGCTTGAAGTCATTTCATACTTGGATATGCGCTATGTGAGTTTTGTGCGCACGTCACGGTTTGAAGGGAAAGAATACACACATCACATCAACATGAATGATGGTGAATGGGAGACACTGCTTCAGGAGATGGACAACATCAACTCAGCCTTATCACCATGTGAGGAATGTCATGACAAGAAAACGATCATCAAGCTGCAAAAGGATGGTCGGATGAAGGTGTCAAAGCTATCCAAGAAAAGGCTGGCTGAAGTTCAGTTGGAGAACATGAACGTGCAAAATCAACTTGGACTTACCTGCGACTATTGCGGTGCTTGTGGATATATGGAGGATTATCATTGCCACTGCCACAAGTATAATTGCAAGTTGTGTGAACCAAACAACTTCTGCGGCAAGTGTGGAGTACTTAAAGTCAGTGAAGCAAAGTAAAAGCCCACAAGACACTGAAACAAGATGGACGCATGTTTTAAAAATGCTTATATTGACTTGATGATTGCTAAACTTGCTTGCTGTGGCACTCCAGACTATCAACTTTATCATTTGGATGCTTTTTGGGATGTTGTACATCATAGTCTTGATGTGATTGAACTGCATTCAAGATTTCTTGGAGAATGTCATAAAATTGGAATAGAAGAAGATCCTGACTTTGACTTTGATTCTGCACTTTATTCTGCTCGTACTGATGTTGAAGTATATTTCACCGTAGTTGATCATTTGAGAGATTGTTGTGAACTACGAGAAGAGGAAACCGAGCAGCTTTATCAGGTAACTTTAAAGATATAAAAACCTTTTAATCATCTTTGTAACAACATAGTGAATTGATAACATAACAATGTTTTTCTTACTAACAAATTTAGTTTTATGTGAGTGGTTTCAACGTAAACAAAGAAAGAACATGATAGAAGAGGCAGCAAATATATTAAAAGATATTTTATTACAGGAAGAAACCGACATGTCAGAATAAAAACAACAGAAACAAAGTCAACATGGAGAATCTTGTACTATTCAGTGGTCATAAGGACGTTCTTTCAAACATGTTTCCAACACGACTTGAAAAGTATGGACATGTGTTCAACTCAAGTGAAGCGTTGTATCAATATGAGAAAGCAGTTTTTCATCACCGTCCAGATATTGCTTCAGCCATTGTGTCATCCAGAAATGGATATGAAGCGAAACGTATTGCTAAAGGGATAAAACCATGTCCTTTATGGCATACAGTAAAGAGAAGTAAAATGCAAGATGTTTTACAAGTCAAATGGAATCAGTGTGTATTGTTTCGCAACAAGTTGAAAGAATGTAAAGACAAAACTTTAGTTGAAGCAACGTATGATCATTGGTGGGGAGCTGGTGTGAAACAAGTGTCATCTGGATATCCTGGTCAGAATATTATGGGAAAGTTGTTAGAACTGTTCTGTGAGACTTGATGTGCAGACGTGTGAACATGTAAATTTGAAGTGTGTTAAGTGAACAACAACTGGAAAAAACTTGCTGAACTTGACAGACTTATGCTGCATTGCCGGAGCAGCATAACTTGCTAAACCTGACAGACTTGTGCTACATTGCCGGAGCAGCATAACTTGCTAAACCTGACAGACTTGTGCTGCATTGCAAGACTCACAAGACTGCATAATGGCGGACATGACACTGAGACAATATATTGTGCAAAAAGCTTATTGTGAAGAAATGTTATCAGCTGTAAAAAAGTTTGCACATTTAGTCTGTCCTGCTTGTCAACATGAAGAGTGTCAAGAACATACTTGTCATACTGCATGTGTTTATACATATTGGAATGAAGCTAAATATTACATGCATTTAGATAAAGTGTTTGAGAATGCAAATCAACGTTGTGAGAAATATGGTGTAGTTGCTATTACATTGGATGAACTCAGTCATTGGTTAGTGTTCATTGAAGACCAATGATCTCCAGTGATTCATACCATTGTATCCATACTTGATTTGTAAAAAACTTGTTAGTTAAGTTATAAATGCATGTTAGTTAAGTGATGTTGGTTGAGTTATAAAATAAAAGCTGTTCTGTTGAGAAGGTGGTTTTCATTCGGTGTGACCATGTCGACGTGGAAAGACTACTTGACCAATATTTACTTCAAACCTGGACAGCCTGCAGCATTTGCTGGTCCTTACAAACTGTATCACATCTTACGAAAACATAATCAAGCAGTCACACAGTCACAAGTGAAGAAATGGCTACAGGATCAAGATGCTTTTAGTTTACTAAAACCTGTCAAATACAGGTTCAAAAGACAACGTGTCATTACACGTGGTATTGATGATATGTGGGATATTGATTTGGCTGATATGGGAAACATAGCTCCCTATAATGATGACATACGCTTTTTACTCATTGTCATTGATGTGTTTTCCAAATATGTCTGGGTACAGCCAATACCTAATAAATCACATACCAGCGTCATACAAGCTTTCCAAAAGATTTTTCATGATACACGACGAAGACCGCGAACTCTAAGGTCTGATAAAGGAACAGAATTTAAAAATAGATGGGTAAAAGCATTTTTGAAGAAAGAAGGAATTCATGCTTATACCACAAAGAATGAAACCAAAGCCAACTTTGCTGAAAGAGTCATTCGTACTCTGAAGGGAATGATGTATCGGTATTTTCTACATAATCAAACCTACCGCTACGTAGACATTCTTCCAGACTTGGTGTACAATTACAACCATAGACCTCATGGTTCTCTTCCTAATAAATATGCTCCAGCCGAGATTCGTAAAGACAACGAATCAAAAGTGTGGAAGTATATGTATGTCGACAAACTGAAATTGAAACCGAAGAAGAAAAAGTATAAATTTAACATTGGCGATCATGTTCGCATTTCTCACATTAAATACGTGTTTCAACGCGATTATCACATCAAATGGACGCAAGAAGTCTTCATTGTCACACATCGTTGTAAGAAGCAAGGAATACATTTATATCGTGTGAAAGACTTTTTAGACGAAGATATTGATGGCCATTTCTATGAAGAAGAACTGCAGAAAGTGACCAAAGATATTGAATCTATTTATAGAATTGAAAAAGTCTTGAAAACACGTAAAAGACGAGGAGGTGTGAAAGAATTATTTGTCAAGTGGTTAGGTTGGCCAAACAAGTTTAACAGTTGGGTGAAAGAAACAGACATTCAACAATGAAGCATCCATTTACATGTTTAGTCTCTGGACCTACAGGCAGTGGCAAAACGTCTCTGGTGAAGGAAATTCTAGAACAAAAGTTGATTCAACCCTCTCCAAAAAGCATTTTATGGCTCTATGCAGCAGATCAGCCTTTGTACAAGGGAATGAAAGGCGTGGAATTTTACCAAGGCATTCCAGATGACATTGAAGAGCGTTTTAACCCGAAGAAACCAAACTTACTTATCGTTGATGACTTAATGACCAAATGCCATAGTGATGAGCGTATGACACGTCTCTTTAGTGTTGGCAGCAGTCATCAAAATCTAAGTATTATCTTTATTGTGCATAATTTATTCCATCATGGGAAAGAGATGCGAAATATTAGTTTGAATACACATTATATCATTCTGTTTAAAAATCCGAGAGACAGTCAACAAATTAGTACATTGGCGCGGCAAATGTATCCTAGAAGATCTCAATTTCTCATAGAAGCCTATCAAGATGCTACTAGCAAACCTCATGGTTATTTATTCATTGATTTAAAACCAAAGACAAATGATCAACTACGTATTCGTACAGGCATTTTACCAAAAGATACACATTATGTATATATTGATAAAGCAGTGTATGAACAAGAACCAACTCATTTGACCATTCGCAGTCAAGATGTCTAAACGTATTCGAGCGAACCAGCCGTTTCTTCATTTGCTTGCACGCAGTGGGCCTAAACGACGTAAATCCTTGCTACAGCAAGCTACAAAGGAGGAATTAACAAGCTTGTTTGAAATTTGTTTGAATATATTGCAAGGACATTTACCCTTAAGCTCAAAACGGTTTAAGGAATTTAAACGTGAACGTCATACGCTACGTACTCTAGCAGATAAGAAGATATCCCTTCGACGAAAAAAGAAGTTGATTAATCAGAAAGGAGGATTCATTGGAGCTATTGCTAGATTGGCATTGCCCTTGTTAGCCAAACTACTGCTAAAATGAAACATACGATGAAAATGGTCCTCATTCCTGAATATGAATATAAAATGTTGCTAGAAAAGAAGGGAAAAGATGGTGAAATCAAAACGAAAGTGAATACACTTTTACGTGGGAAACGAACACGTGAAAAGGCTATAGAAATGTCTCAACTTCTTGGTCGTCATTTACGAACAAGTCAGTCTAGGCAGCAAAAGCCCTCATCATCATCATCATCATCATCACCTGAAAAGCCAGAAAAGTTATTTTTAAGTCATTTTCAACCTATCTATCATGGAAAAATAACACAACTTTTAGCAGAACTGAAGAAATATGGTACGACATGGTCAGACAAGAATGAACTTGTGTTGAAAACGGGCGATATTATAGCAAATTCCAACGTGGTTGATTTGATGAAAGAAGCATTGGTGGCGACAAGAAGAAAAGAACGAGCCATACCACCATATGGCTGGCATCCATTTATCCAGGAAATTGTTGATGCTAATATTCCAAAAACAATGTTTAGTAAAAAGACCACTCGTGACGACATTACAACAGAAATGAAACAACGTCAACAAAGACAGTTTCCTGAAGGATGGGAAAATTTTTAACATGGCTGAAAGAGCTATGTTGTTGCCAAGAAGATAAACCAACTATTCCTGTAAAAATAAGATGTACAAGTGCTTGTTGTGAAGGAGAAGTCATAGATCATGTAGATCATCATCATGATGTGAAAGATCATTTACATACTTGGTCGAATGGCGCGCGCTATCGTGAAGTATATAGACAACGTCAACGCACCTTTACCATTTAGTTCCCATCATGGAGTCGACAAGCTTTTACATCACTTTGCCTAGCAATGCGAGTATGAGCTATTATCCCAACAACAAGGCTTCGAATTATCAAATTCGTATGCCTCGAACCATTTATCTGAATGGAAAATATGAAGTAGCTTTAGCTGAAATTCAATATCCACATACATGGACAACGATGAGACAGGGCATGGACTACTCTATTCAGTATCGACAAGAACTATTCGATGATCCTATTCTTAGCACTCTCGATATTCCTTATGGGTACTATAGAACCATACAAGAACTATGTGAGGCAGTCAATGAAGAAGCGACTAATGCTCTGAAACTTACAGAAGCTATTCGAATAAAGTATGATAAGATTAGACGACGTGTGTTTCTATTTCTCGATTATGGTTATGAAGTGTCCTTTTCCACTGGATTAGCTGAGATTTTAGGATTTATCCCAGATCACTGGTATACTGAAACATGTACAGCTGACCATAAAGCGGATGTGAAACAGGGGTTTTATACACTGTATGTGTATTGTAGCATTTGTGAACCACAAGTTGTTGGTGATTATTATGTTCCGTTACTACGTTCTGTTGGCATACAAGGCCATGATGGAGATATTATCATGAAAACGTATGGCGAACCGCATTATGTTCCTGTAAACACATCCAAATTTGACATGATAGAAATGAATATTAAGGACGACACAGGCCATAATGTTCCATTTCAAACTGGAAAGGTGATCTGTAAACTTCATTTTCGACCAATAGCAATATGAAAGCTTATACACACGATCCGTCTGCATATCGCAACCATTTTCTTCGTCAAGTGGGCGGGGAATTACCAGGATTCAAAGGAGCGCGAATCCAATATGGCGATGGTATTGGTTCAATACTGGGATCATTGGCTCACAAAGCTATTCCACTACTTAAGGCTGGGGCTAAGATCGTTGCGCCACATCTTAAGAAGGCTGCAAAGAATGTCGCGAAAGATGTGACGGGCCGAGTAGCAGAACGTGTGTTTGGAGAACAAAAGCGTGTGCAACCAACGAAACGTGCCAGAAGACGAAAAACAGCCAGACGGATAACATCAAAATATCGCAAAGATATCTTTTGAAATCATGTCTCTCATTCATAATCATTCGTGTGAATGTAGTCTTTCTCCATTGGAATGGTTTCACGTACCACCGACGCAAACTGCTGTAGAGAAAAGTTATAATGTTGACTATCAACCACTTACAAGTATTAGAGAAGGCGCTCCAATAGAATTCTACATTCCTGCGAGTACAGAAGAATATCTGGATTTAAAGAACAGCAAACTTCATATTGTATGTCGCATTCTAAAGGCCGATGGAACAGAGTGTGGCGCAGATGATAATGTCTCTTGCATCAATGATGTGTTTAATGGGTTATGGTCTAATATTGAATTGTTTCTGAATGATCGTTTGGTTTCGCATAGCAACAATACTCATGGTTATACCAGCATTATCTCTCATCTCATCCATGATTCGGAAGAAAATCTGCATTCTGAGCGCTCTATGCGTCTTATGTACAAGGATACTGCTGGGTCAATGAATAGTCATGAGGTGAAAAGACCTAATCATTAACGATATGTATCCGGGTTTCATGTCAATGCTGACGGCGGTGACTTGGCTGAGCAAGGCAATAATGGCTTACATCATCGTTATTTGCATACTCGTCTTAGCCGTGATGTTATGCTCGCAGGTGGTTTAAGGATAGATTTGTTTGAGCAGGATCGTTATCTTCCGAATGGTATCAGTTTGAAATTGCGTTTCCATAGACAAAAAGATGACTATGTATTGATGGCTGCAGATAATACCTATAAGGTAGAAGTGAAAGAGGCATTTTTAACCATTCGCAAAGTGAGGGTGAGTCCAGGTATTCAGTTAGGACATACAGATGCATTGATGAAAAGTCCTGCCAAGATCATCATCACTAGAAAAGAATGTAAAGTCTTAGCTATTCCAGCAGGATTTCAGTCTTTTGTGAAAGATAACATCTTTTTGGGTCAATTACCAAATCGTATTGTCATTGGTCTGGTTCATAATGAAGCTTTTGGTGGATCAGTATTGAGGAATCCATATGATTTCAAACATTTTGATCTGGACTATATGCAACTGTACACGGATGGTGAACCAGTTCTATCCAAACCTCTCAAGCTTGACATTACACAGAACAAATACCTAGACGCTTTTGAAACGCTTTACAAATCGTTTGATCGGTTGAATGGTGAGAAAAGTTCCATTATAAAACGGGAAGATTGGCCTAGAGGTTATGCTTTATTTTCGTTTGACTTAACACCGGATTATGATGGCGATGATCATTTCCCCCTGATCAAGCATGGGAATTTGCGGCTAGAAATGAACTTTGCTACGGCTTTGGAACCTACCATCAATGTCATTGTCTATGCTGAATTTGACAACATTATTGAGATCAGTGCAAATCGCAGCATCCAATTCGACTACCAGTCATGAACACGAAGCAGATTGATGCCATATTGAGTCGTGATGTCATGACCAAAGACTTGTTTCAAGGCGTGTTTGCCATGGATCAGTTACCGTCTTTACAACGCGGCGCCTATGTGATCAACACAGACGATCAAGATGAACCAGGAGAACATTGGGTGGCAGTGTATTATGATAAAGACCCTGTGGAATATTTTGACTCTTATGGACTATTCCCTCTCGATGATCGTTTAGACATATTTTTAAGAAATGACTATATGTATAATTCTATCTCATTACAAACGCCAATATCATCATCATGTGGTTTTTATTGTGTATATTATATATTACATAGAGCTCGAGGTCAGAGTATGTTTGATATTGTGAATATATTAAAAAGAAAGGATGGTGATTTTATTGTAAAGGATTTTGTATATAGACATTATAAACCACTGTTTTATTAATGTTGTTGTTGTTATATTAGTTAAGTTGTAGTTAAGTTGTTGTTATATTAGTTAAGTTGTTGTTATATTAGTTAAGTTGTTGTTGTTAAATAAAACAAACCAAGTTTTCAAACAGTCTTGTTTATTGTGTTCTATTTACAAATTCTTAACTACAAACACTATTTACAAAGTCTATTTACACTATTTACAAGCTTTTATTTACAAAGTCTATTTACACTATTTACAAACTCTTAACTACAAACACTATTTACAAACTTTTATTTTCAATACATTCATCAATGCATGCCATTCATCAGAATCTAAATTGATATAGGTATCATAGACATTATACCCGTGTTTGTAAATGCTATGAAAGCTCACATAACACACATCACCAAACTTTATCACTTTCACAGTTTCATGTTCAGACAGTTTCAGTTCATATCCTTCTTCTAAGTCAATGTCCATCACACGCATAGGTTGTGTCAGCTCAATGGATTTGGTACCCCGCTTGAGTTGTATTCCTCCCTCTTTGAATTCAAGCTTTGGGTTCTTTCCAATCCAATGCTTGTAACAGAGCGTACCATTCCACTGTGTTGAGAGTGATGTAGTCGTAGCATTCTGTAAGCTCGTCATACTGACGAAATTGTACAAACACGTCTAGACCGTTCTCAGTCACACGCACTTCTAATTCATTTGAGACTGCTAGGAGAAAGCCGGGTATTCTCAACTTGTCTAGGTGGTCCTTCAACACGGATTGGTCATCAAGTGATAGGACGAGATACTGTCCAAAATGTCTTAGCACAATGTCATCATATTCGTTTCTCAGATATGAGAATCCATGCGTCATTGGTTTATATTCCGATAAAAAGTCTTCCATCTCGTTCAACAGTCAGATGAACTATGAGCTGTCTCCTTGTCTGCAAAGACGTTTTTATGCTCGCAAGATGGTGAAGAGTGGATGTTGTATCGCTTCTAGGAATCGTAAGACTGCGCGCCAGTTCTTGATATCAAAGAGGATCAAATCTGTATATGGTGTATCTGGCACAACTCCCTTATAATCCTTTGGATAATCCTGTAAAAGATTTCTACAGATTTCTACACGTATGTTAGAATCATATTCAGCTACCGTCACTTCCACTTTATTTTCAAGTCTACGTTTAAACCCAGGTTCAAGTGGTATGTTTTTAAAGTCTTTCCACACTTCAGGTTTAAACCGATGATAACTTGTCTTAGAATCTAGTATCACTTCATTCCTCTCATTGACAGTAAGGTAAACACCACCGTTCAGCATGAGTGCATTCATGATTGTTACCTTGTTATGAGCCACCTTCTTGTCTACGAAGCCTTTTATCCACTTCTTTCACCTGCTTCTTCAACATTTTCCATTCAGATATTGTCAGCAAAATTCCCTTTTTCGTTGGACGGTTTTTTCCAGTCCCCTCATCTCTGAGGTATTTGCGAATGTTTATCACACCTTCATTACTTTGTTTCATAATCTTGATATACTTTCCATTGCCTAGAGAAAGCATTCCATCCCACGACTGTGGTGTTGGTGCTATCTCCACTTTTAATTTCTTGATGGTATTGTCAGGATGTTTCACATTCATGTCTTTGACTGTATCAGCAAGAGTATCCATATCCGTTGTTGCAGATCTTTTCCGATTCATGTTGACGCTTCAGTGTTCACACCTCAACTGACTCAACTGTTGAGGTGTGAACTGACTCAAAAGTTGAAGTGTCTCCCCCTTATATACTGTAATGCCCATGCGCCAAAGTGGAATAGCCATCACTCATCACATATCGCTTGTCATCAAAAGGAGAGAGAGCCACTTTCCTCAACTTCTCCGAGAAGATCTGGTGGTCATGACTTCGAATGATGTGCCCTGTGGTTATCGTTTGCGTTTGGTTGAACAAACTGTCTCTATACTGGTGATGTTTCATACGTCTTTGACACGCGCGAGTGATGCCTTTGGCCGTACGTTTTTCTTTCCCACCATACATCATACTATACATTTTCGGTCGAAGTCCAACAAACTCTTCAATGGGAATGCCCGCCGTCTCATCTTTCATTTTCCCAAGCACTTTCTTGTTCACGTTGGAATGTAGGAAATGATCTGGCGGATAGTCACTTGTGTCGAACAAGTCAGCATCTTCCTGCATGTCTTTGTAGATATCTTCCGTTTCTATGTCATAACATAGACTGTCGGTGTCGCTGAACAACAGCTTGGCGTCGGAATACTTAGTCATGATGTATTTGTAATGAAAGTGGAACATGAGCACCTTGCTGAGGTCGAGAATGGTGAAACCAACTTGAATGAGTTTATCCAGAAGCAGATCCACTTTGCGCAAATGTACCGCGGTCAAATCTTCGTTGAAAATTCTAAATTTGTGGAAGGAAGGTTTGGCCACAAGTTTCTTGAACCGCTTTTCCTGGTGAACCAGTTCCACATTCATGCGCTTTCTTACATTTTCCATGGTTTTGCCAAACACAGAGTTGTTCATCAGTTTGAAAAAGTCTTTCTCAAACGGGTTCTTGGCCAACTTTCTCTTTTCCGTGTTCAAGGAGATGTATTTTGCCAACCATTTGCTCTGTGCAAACATGATGGCACGGTGCACCTTCGTAACTTTCAATCCCAGTGAGACATATTGCTGTAAATTTCTATAATGAAGTACATATTCTTCTTGTCACACAAGTTGGGAATAAGCTTTTCACTAGGTTTGCCTTTCATGTTTAGATCTTTCCGTAGCTTCTGACTATGTTTTGACAATTCTCCCACTTTCACACATTTCCGTTCAGGAGCCACTGGGTAGTGATTATGACGATCATGGATTGCATATGGGTATTCCAAATCCACTTCTAAAATGTATCCAATCTCGTCATCTTCATCCACATCCATAAAGTCAATGGATTCTGGCTCGCTCACCCACATAAATCCACTTTCCGGCATGCTTTGCGACATGGCCCAGCCATACAAGTTGTTTGCATCCAGGTACGTCAAGTAGTTGGTCGGTTTCAAGGGATCGTAATCTGCTACGTAGGGGTTATTTGCTTTCGCATACTTGTGTGTGATGACAGATATTCCTCCACGTAGACCTTGTTCAACCATTTGATACATGTCAATGTCGTTGATCAATTCCAATTTCACCTTTGTCGCTTTCAACATGGCATCCCACGACAGTCCTGGCGCTGTATAGTAGTGAGCAGGATCTAATTCATATGTGTTGAGACATACGTGACGAAAGTTTTCAAACACGTCAGCCAGCAGCAACACATCTGATTTCAGGTACAAGTCATGGTATTCGCCAAATGTTGTACAGTGGAATGTCTCCCACACCTTCTGCGCATGCGCATAATCCTCATCGCTAATGTCTTCTTCACTGAGCAGACTGTAAAACTTGTCCTTGGACGGCAGTTGTGTTTCAGCAAACTTGGATGGCTCGTCCACGTAATAATAAGGGTACACTCCCTTTCTCAACAGTAAATCTTGTTGGTCGCTATCGTGAATGTGTGACATCATGTTATAAAAGTTGTCTTTCCCTTCTGCCGCCAGGTTGTAGGCCAACTTCTGCAGAGAAGTACTCATGAACTGAAAGCTGTCTGTAAATTTCAGATTGCTCATGGTGAATGCAATATATTTCTCAACGGTGTTGGGAATGACTGTAATCGTCTCATTTTTGAACTTTCCAATTTCTTCCATGATCAAATGGCTGTCATAGCCTCGTAAATTGTGGAAAAACACAGGAATGATGAAAGAATCTTCAACATCCTGCTTATCCTTTCGAAGTCGAAATTGTAAATTGCATTGACTATGTGCAGCTCCGCGGTATTTACCATTGATATGGTCATGATCTCTCACATGATCTGCTCCTAGAGGCTCATGACAAATGTAACAATCTGTGGCGTTCTTATAATGCTCTTCATCTTCATGAGTCATCACCATTTTCTTTTTCTGTTGTAAACCATGCACAATACGATCACGCTCATTCACCATATGGTCTAAAAAGACTTTCACAGCATTATCTCCTCGATATACGACTGGTGCACGTGTATCATACTGGCTCACAACCACATAGGCGAAGCTGTTTGGACGATGATGCTGATACTTGTCTCCTTCATGCTTTTTCGTGAAACATTCAAAGTCTGCATAAATGACAAAGGGCGCTCGCTGTTGTTTGGCCACATTCTTGAACTTGATGAAGGGTTCCTTGGGGAATGATAAACGTTGTGCGCCATGCTTGCCACACACTTCACGATGCTTGTCTAACAGATCTTGTCGTATAAACCCGTGAAGACAGTTGAAACAATAAAATGCAACTCCATTATGCTTTGATCGATAAGCCATCAGTCTGCTGAAATTCTTGATGAGGCAGTAATGCCTTGTCTTGTCATTGCTAATCAAAAGCAAGTTGATTTCTCTCGCACTGGTGTTTCGACTCAGTTGTATGGGAACAACGACATCATGTTCATATCCAAACACGTTAATGGACACATCATTCTCTTTTTCAAACTTTGGAATGTCTGTAATCGGTGTGGGAAATGTCATGCCTTCTACCTTCAATTCGTTCTCAAATGGTGTGTAATGACTCACGCGATGTGAGTTGTTCTCATGGGGGTGAAGGTGAGCCAATACAGACCATAAGAAGCACTTGTTGTCTTTATTCTGAATGTTTAACACACTTAATGTATTCTTTACTTTCTTCGGCAGTGGGATAAAACTGCTCGCTTCCAGTGGCGCTGACGTAGCTGTATGTACTTCAATGAATAATATGTTATCCAACACCCAGCCAGAACCTTGTCGCTCATGTTCATCAAACCTGGTGAACAATTCTTTATAGGCTTCTGGCAAGTCCTTCTCAATATCCGTTGGATTGTATGCTGCATATGTCGGACTACTGATGAAGGCATTATCCACCTGTTCTACCATCACGCCTTCAGCATTTGGTGTCATTTTCTTGAAGCGTGCATGTACCACAATGTACCATTTCATACCACGGTTTAACGTCTCTAGCAAATGTCTCTTAATCCGGTTCTCTTGTTGTCGCATTTCAAGTAGCAAATCCGATCCATCTTCAGGCTTAAACCGTCTTTCCTGTGCGTTTTCACCAAGACTCACTCTTCTGCCTCTGCCTACTTGTCCTGTCTCTTTCTTTCTTTGTTCTTCATGAGACACATTTTCCATCTCAACACATGCATGTGTCTCAAATGCATCCAAAGATGGAAATATTTTGATGCATTTACAGCAGAGGACTGGATCAGGTCTTTCAACACCATCTTGTAAGGTCTTTCGTCTCTTGACTTCAATATGCTCAACAAGCTCTTCACGAGCACGTTTCAACTTGGCTGGTTTACATCTATGTGTCACGAACACTTCCAGAGATGGAAATGTCACATCACAATCATGACAGTAGACTGTTGCCATCGTTGTTGCTAGAACTGAAATGAAGTAAAATATACGTTTCACTCTTCCTTTTATACCACTTCAATGGTGTGTTAACTCAGCAGAATGTATCACTAGTTGACTAGTTGACATGTTTCACTCATGCTTTTATTCTACTTCCATGTAATCAAAATATGGTGTGTAACTTGTTCAAAAATTGTTCAAAAATGCTGACTCAGCAGAATTTTACTTGTGTATATGAATGTCTCACTTACAGTTGTGAAGTTGTACTGCTGCACAGCAGAGACATCTAGCGGTGAAGTTAAATGGTCTGCCAAATGGTATTCATCCGCGAAGAAGCACTGTAATGGTGAAATTTTCAGTCAACTATAACGAAAGTTATCACAATTTTAAGTTAAAATGGCGGTAAAAATGCATACAGCTAGCTGCGCAAATAGCCTATGATCATGTTAAAACTTTACATAAAACTGAATCAAATGGTGAAATTTTCATACAAATTGGTTAAGTATAACAAAAGTTATGTCACTTTTAAGTTAAAATGGCGGTAAAAATGCATACAGCAAGCTGCGCAAATAGCCTATGACTACTTTATAACAAAAGTTTTCATAAAACTGAATCAAACAGTGAAATTTTCATATAAATCGACCAAGTATAATGAAAGGTATTGTTTTACAAAGTTTCAATTAAGCAAATAACCAAAGTTTGTTTACAAAGTTTGTTTACAAAGTTTGTTTACAAAGTTTGTTTACAAATTTTCAATTATGTAAATAAGTCAAGTTTGTTTACAAAGTTTGCTTACAAATTTTGTTTATAAAGTTTGTTTACAAATTTTGTTTATAAAGATTGTTTACAAAGTTTGTTTACAAATTTTGTTTACAAATTTTGTTTATAAAGTTTGTTTACAAAGTTTGTTTACAAATTTTATTTATAAAGTTTGTTTACACAGTTTGTTTACAAAGTTTGTTTACAAAGTTTCAATTATGCAAATAACTAAAGTTTGTTTACACAGTTTGTTTACAAAGTTTCAATTATGCAAATAACTAAAGTTTGTTTACAAAGTTTGTTTACAAAGTTTGTTTACAAAGTTTGTTTGCAAATAACTAAAGTTCACTTTTTATTTATAAAGTTTCAAAAAACACTTACCGAAATAGTTGTCACTGGATGCCATCCCTGGATCTGATGTGATTCAATTGTAGTGTGTAACTCTTGCTCCACTTACTGAAATGACTGTCACTGCTGTATGCTCATCCCTTATATACCCCTCTGATGGAACTGAAGCTGACTTGACAGAATGTTGCTCGCCTAGGGGGGGGGGGGGGGGTCGGTCCATAGTATGTCCTGGGGGGGGGTCGGTCCATAGTATGTCCTGAGGGGAGGGGGGGGGTCAGTCCCGACTGCCGCCTGGGGGGGGGGGGGGGTCGGTCGACCCAAAAAAATGAAAAATGTTCAGAATCGTCTGAAACGGATAAATATGCAAAAATCACAATTTCGAGGGGGGGGGGGGTCGGTCGACCCAAAAAAATGAAAAATGTTCAGAATCGTCTGAAACGGATAAATATGCAAAAATCACAATTTCGAGGGGGGGGGGGGGGGGTCATCACTTTTTAGGGTCTGTTGTCGATTGACTTCGGAAATGAAAGCTTGACTTCATTGACTTCGACGATCATCGACTGAAACCCTAGGAAGCCGCCACACAGCATGACCTCATTATGACCTCATTATGACCTCAGTATGACCTCAGTATGACCTCAGTATGACCTCATTATCACCTCATTATGACGTCATGGATGGTCGCGCCTATCCTAACGCTTATCGTGACCTCACTTCCGGTCCAGACAGCACTTCCGGTCCAGACAACACTTCCGGTCCAGACAACACTTCCGGTCCAGACGCTATGACGTCACTTCCGGTCCAGACAACACTTCCGGTCCAGACAACACTTCCGGTCCAGACGCTATGATGTCACTTCCGGTCCAGACAACACTTCCGGTCCAGACAACACTTCCGGTCCAGACGCTATGACGTCACTTCCGGTCCAGACAGTATGACGTCACTTCCTGGTCTGATTCTCTCATTTCCCCCCTACTTGAATTCTGTGATGATGTAAACCATTGCGTTCGCACAATTACGGCAATTGGGCAGATGTCAATCCCCAGCTTACCACCAAACCTGGATTCGAACCCGGCACCTTGAGACTACCACAAAAAATTAGTACAGACACGCCAGTATCTGTTTATTTGGTCTTTTTCGTTGTCCTCCAGCCTTACCTGTAGCAAGAATACTCAGAATAAACTCTTGTTCGGCTTTTGTTTCAATGTTGAGGAGATACGCTGTCCTTCCCTGAGCCATACTCCGACATGCCTGTAGTGTTGTATTGTAGGTCTGCCCCACGCGATTGATTCTAAATTACATTCAATAAAATACATATCATTTCAGTACATTATATATATATATATATATATATATATATATATATATATATATATATATATATATATATATATATATATATATATATATATATATATATATATATATATATATATATTTCTATATTTGCAAGTCAGACTGTACTCGGTTATAAGCAAAAGCCCCGCTAACACTTTTTTAAATTAGCGGTGCCTAAGATTTCAGCAAGTTCCTCAAATGCGCTCACGGTGTGCACCCCGAGTCATCATTGCCCGGATGGAAATCAATCATTGAATTTATGGTGGCTTGTAACTTGTGAAGCAAACAGCCTGCTCTATTATCAGAGTTTCTCGTGTAATCCTATTTTAAAGATCAAATTGTAAAAGTTAAAACTGGCGCCAAATAAATCATTTTCTTTTACTAAACATTAAAAAAATGCACAAATCTTAAAACTCATATTTGAGAAATTTAGGAGCGCTCAAGATGTTTCCCGTAGAGTTTCAAAACATATTCAGTGAAGTCGACTTCATACATATCGCGCGGTATCGAATGAGATGAGGGTGGGGTACTCTGGTGGAAGGTAACTGCATCATGATTTTCGCTGTCAAAATAGTAATTCTAAATTATAATGTCCCGAGGTCTAAGCTACGTTGCTTTCCCGACGTCTATACAACGTCTATAAAACTGGAAACCAACAAAATTATGAATGCCCTCCATTTAGCCAATTTTTAGTGGATGGGCAAGAGAAAAGAAAAACACTTTTGAAAAGTGAAGATTTGTGCAAAGTTTGAAAGCAATCCACTCAAAATTGTAGGAGAAAAAGCATTTGGAAAATTGGCTATCGAAAAATGGCGGATCGTCAAAGAAGTAACTTCTCAACAGAGGACAGAATAGTGAACATTTATGCAAATTGAAGGCAATCCGATCAACACTGGAAGAAAAAAACCTTTAGAAAATTCGATACCAAGAAATTTTAAATGTCCTCCAATTAGCCAGTTTTTAGAGCATCGACAAAACATAAAGTAAATTTTCAAACCAGAACCATCTTGGGAATAATCGTTCACAATTGGAAAGAAGTCTGATCAAAACTGTGGGAGAAGAAACCTCATGAAAACTGGCTACCAAATTTTTAAATGGCCCCAATTCAGCCTGGTTAACATCTATGCAAAATTTAAAGGCAATCCGTTCAGAAATGTGTAAGAAAAAGCCTTTGGAAAATTGGCTACCAAAATATTAAAAAAATGTTCCGCATTTGGCCAATTGTTGGCGCATCGCCAATAAAAATCTGTCAAGGGAGGCCTAGCTAGTGAACATTCGTACAAAATTTGGAAGGAATCCTATCAAAATCGTAGAGTGGAATCATTTTAAAAATTGACTACTTAAAACTTTTAAAGTGCTCTCCCCCCCCCCCCCCCATTTAGCCAATTTTTGGTGGATCGTTACAAAAAAGATCTCTCTCAAAAGAGTGGCATCTGGGGAACAATAACACAAAATTAAACAGGAATCCGATATAAACTGTGGGAGGAAGACCACTTTGAAAATTTGCTACCGAAAAATTAAAACTGCTTGAGTGAACATTTATGCAAAATTTGAAGAAAACCCGATCAAAAGTGTGAAAGAAAAAGCTTTGGTAAAGTGGCTGCCAAAAAATTACAAAAATGCCCCCAATTTGACCAATTTTTGGCGGACTGCAAAAAAAAAAAAAAGAAGAAGTAATTTTGACAAGAGAGCCCTACTATAGAACATTAATACAAAATTTGAAAGGGATCCGATCAAAACTAAAGGAGAAGTAGCATTTTAAGTGAATCTTTACATACGTACATACAGACGACAGATGCCTCTCTGCTGGTAAGATAAGACCAGCCCGACGAAGTTAAAATTGAAGAATTATCATGAAAAAAGAACAGATACGAAGTTTTAGAATTTTATGAAGCATTCAACGCCATGCTAGAACAATGGACAATTTTTAAGGTCGAAGGCTTTACACAGAGCCTGGTTGTGGGTGTGGTCGGGATGTTGTAAATGAAATGTGTATATACTCACACGTAACACCTCGTCGGAGAAGCACTTTGATTCGGATAGGTGTATCCAGGACAGACGAATGCACTTTGGGTTGTGGCTAGCTCTGGCGAACTTGCTTCCCCAGCAAGGCGAGTTGTTTGTGTAGGCTGTGAGCTCCCGTCCACCATAACCCTGGTTGTTTGTGTATGCTGTGAGGTCTCGTCCACCGTTACCCGGGTTGTCTGTGCAGGCTGTGATGGCACGTGACTGACAATTACGGGATCCATTTGTTTTATATAAGAATACAGCGTCCTAGAATCTGTTGCTTCGCATTCTCCTTCATCATGCCCTCGACTGCCAGTAGAGTTGCTCAATGGCATTTCAAGCAGTGCTGTATCTTCCGTTGTTTCGTTTTGAACTAAAATTGAAGAAAATGCGGGGGGTAGGGAATGGGCGGTTCATCCATTTGTAATATCCATTTGATTTATATTGTGATAAATACAGTATTATCAATAAGGAAAACAATGGCGGGAGCAGACTGTAATTCAGAAACTGCTTCTGCAATTGAAAAGCTTGCAATAAAACTCACTATTTAATGACCTTTTGACAAATTGTTTGAAAATAAAATAACAAGGCCAATCATAACTTGATATTTAGTGGAAATTTAATGGATATTTAATGTTTCGTCACATTTAAGTCTGTGGAAAATGCTTGTGCATTTTCGGAAATCAGCCATTCGCAGAGCTTTTAAATTTATCCACGGTCAAGATCGCACATTCCATCTGTTCTAAACAGGAAAGGTTCTATTCTAAGTCAAACAAAACTTCAACAAAAATACAGTTTGATGATTAAAGCAGTTCCTTTGGTCAATCATTTATGACTTTCGTTGTACTCATTTCACTTACAAATAACATATAATAAAAAAAACTGCCAACGGCGTTAAGCCTATGCTAGGGTAAAGATCTGGTGTGCTTAATTATAGTTTTGCCAGAATTTGACTTACCTGCAATTTTATTTTTCCCCATTTAGCGATTTTTAAAACATTTGTTGAAAACCTTGAATTGCTTACTAGTTTAACATTAGTTATTGTGAGAAGTAGGTGAACTAATTATTTATTCGAGAAAAAGAATATTAATCTAATTAATATTTAAATTAAGGAGAATGGTTAAGCTGATATCAGCGTTATTTATTTATATCTCATTAAATCTTATTGAATGTTTTAGATTTTCTTTGTGTAGATTAATTAAGAAAATATGAGAATTTAGTAAATTTGGAAAATTGCGTTTGTTTTTGTTTTTGTTTTCTAGCTTTAACAATAATAAAAACATTAATATTCTGAAGGTTTGCACAATTCAATACACGGAAGATTTATAAAATGCGGGACTACTTATATTAACAATAAATATTACCGAAAAGTTGGCATTCGATATAACCGCTGAAGTCTTGTACAGTGACGGAAGTGCAACGTTCCGTCTCGAGGCAGTAATTTGCACACTGCACCCTGTTCGCGGCGCGGTAAGTACCTATGCTCTGCGCATTCCTGCGTATATCCATAGCAAGGTGGAATTTCACTATGCAAATATCCTCCAACGAACAGGAAGTGACGTAACAGTTTTGTAGTAGAAATATTTTGACTACAATTAAACTTATTTTCAAACGTGATTCACAAACCATTTCCATCGCTTAGTTTAGTGTGCAATGTATGCGCAACAGAAGTCATGTGTACATTTTTGAAATCCTGCCATTATGAACACAGAATTATCAGGCTACTGATTTGTAACCGATCCTGTTACTCGCATTAAAAAACCAGCTACATCCGCACTGACTGTTCTATGTGTGTCAGCCCATGAACGGCTGTATTTTATTGAGTAAACTATGGCACAACAAAATCACATTTAATTGCAGTTTAATTGGACCGCTTTCTGGCTTTTTAGGGCATGTAGTATAAAAAAATGGAAAATGTGATAAATGATAGGAAAACCTTCCTCCAGGGACAATGAAGCGGAGACAGTGATGCATGGATTAACTGTGGCTCAGATATGCACGCAATCGGCTTGTGATTCTCCGGCTTGTGCGCATGTGCGTAGTATGTGTGTGTGTATGCATGAACGCCTGTGTATGTGCTGACAGTTTGTACGCACGTGTGTGTACAACAACAATAGCAACAATGACAACAACAGCAACAAAACAATAACAATATCAAAAACAACACCATCAGCAGCAGCAACAACAAAAGTGCATGATATTTCCCCAATAAACTTTTAACGAGGTAACCTGGGTCTCCAATAGAAAGTCAGACAGCAAACTGATCCTCAACATTTGATATATACCGGAGTACTGTGATAGCAACTTGCTTCGATGAGTACCACGGGAACAATCAAACGCATAAAAAAGAACAACAACAACAACAACAAAAAAAAAACAAACAAACAAACAAATAGAAAAAAAACAATGCAGTAAACTGAGGAATCCACTTGTATCTAACACAATAAGCAATCAAGGAAAACAACTAGATTGGCCAGTGTTTTTGTTAAAACAAAAACGGATATGTCTCCCCCGCCCCCCAATCAGTCACGTGGAAAAAATCCCTGCTTAAAATGCAACATTGGCGAGCCCAAAAATTGAAAAAAATCGCCAAAAATACATTTTTACAGAAAACGAATGAAGAAAAACTTCACAGTAAACATTTCCACTACATATGGGTTCTTCTTGCCATGTTTCGGCCTAATGGAACAAACTGTTTCGGAGATATCGCAACAATATGGCTCAAAAAGTAAAAATTCAAAAATTAAAAAAATCGCCAAAAATACATTTTCAAAGAAAATGAAAAAAAACTTCGTATTAAACATTTGCACTATAGGTGGGTTCTTCTTGCTACGTTTCAGCCTAATCCAACAAACCGTTTCGGAGATATCGTAACAATATGGCCAAAAAAGTTAAAAATGAAAAATTTAAAAATTCGCCAAAAATACATTTTCATCGGAAATAAAGACAAACTTCGCAGTAAACATTTGCACTATATGTGTGTTGTTCTTGCCAAGTTTCAGCCTAATCCAACAAACCGTTTTGGAGATATCGCAACAATATGGCCAAAAAAGTTAAAAATGAAAAATTTAAAAATTCGCCAAAAATACATTTTCAGCAAAAATGAAAACAAACTTCGCAGTAAACATTTGCACTATATGTGTGTTGTTCTTGCCAAGTTTCAGCCTAATCTAACAAACCGTTTTGGAGATATCGCAACAATATGGCCAAAAAAAGTTCAAATTCAAAAATTAAAAAATTTGCCAAAAATACATTTTTAGCGAAAATGAAGAAAAACTTCGCAGTTAACATTTGCACTATATGTGTGTTGTTCTTGCCACGTTTCAACTTTATCCAACAAACTGTTTTGGAGATATAGCCTGCCAAAGTGAAAAAAATGCGCGAAACCCCCCCCCCCCCCCCCCCCCTATGTTCAAAAATTTGCCAAAAATAATTTTTTTGAGGAAACGAAAAAAAAAACACGGGCATCATCTAGACATGTACCCCAAAACGTATGTATGTTTTGAGAAAAATCGACTCATTAATTTCATAAGAACTCACTGCGGACAGACGGACGGACGGACGGGCCAACGAGAGGTATCTTATGTGGTGGCTGCATTATGTGGTAGCATTTGATATGCCTGAAATGCATTTAAGTGGTAGGTCACGGACAAGATTATTTGAGAATAAAAAATACTTATGTGGTGGTTTATATTTGCCCGTGCCCTTGTGTGGTTCCCAGCAGGCGTCATGTCAATGTCAATAATGTTTAAGCTTTGTGTGTGTCATTTGTAAATAAACGGAATTATATATGTGGCACTTTACTGTATAAAGATATTTTACAACTTATCTGTCACAACTGCGCATATTTATTCAACTTGCGTTGTTGCGTGGTGCTTATTTTAGACCAGTGCGCATGTTAGTTTAACTTGCGTTAATGTATGGTGCTTATTTTAGACCAGTGCGCATGTTTATTTAACTTGCGTTAATGCGTGGTTCGCCTTTGGAAAAACTGCGCATATTTTTTTAACTTGCGTTGATGCGTGGTTCACATTTCGGATCACGGCGCATGTCAACTTAACTTGCGTCGATGTGCGGTTCACGTTTCGGACCAGCGAGCATGTTTGGTTAACGTGCACTGATGCGCGGTTTGTATTTCGGACCACTGCGCATATCTATTCAACTTGCGTCAAAGCGTGGTTCGCATTTCGAACCAGTTCGCATGTTCATTTAACTTGCGTCGATGCCCGGTTCGCATTTCGGACCACTGCGCATGTTTATGCAACTTATGTTGATGCGCGGTTCACAATTCGGACCAGTGCGCATGATTACATAACTTGCGTCGATGCGTGGTTTTTTCCGACCAGTGCATATATTTAACGTGCGTTAATGCGTGGTGCTTATTTCGGAAACTGCGCATGTCTATTCAACTTGCGTCGTTGCATGGTTCTTTTGTCGGACCAGTGCGCATGTTTATTTATCTGGCGTCGATGCGCGGTTCGCATTTCGGACTGGTGCGCAGGTTTGTTTAGCTTGCGTTGATGCGAGATTCACATTTTGGACCAGTGCGCATGTTTCTTTTATTTGCGTTGATGCACGGTTCTTATTTTAGACAAATGCGCATGTTTATTTAACTTGCATCGATGCGCGGTTCACATTTTGGACGAGTGCCCATGTTTGGTTAATGTGCACTGATGCGCGGTTCAAATTTCGGACCAGTGCGCATATTTATAAAACTCGCGTCGATGCGCGGTTCGCATTTCGAAGCAGTGCACATGTTTATTTCACTTGCGTCCATGCCCGGTTCACATTTTGGACTAGTGCGCATGTTTATTCAACTTCGCTGATGAGCATATCGCATTTCGGACTAGTGCGCATGTTCATTTCGCGTGCGTTGGTGCGTGATTCACATTTTGGAAATCTGCGCATGTTTATTTAACTTCAGTTGATGCCCGGTTCGCATTTCGGACTAGTGCGCATGTTTATTTAACTTGCGTTGATGCGCGGTTCACATTTCGGACCAGAGCGCATGATTACTTAACTTGCATCGATGCGTGGTTCTTTGTTCGGACCAGTGCACATATTTATTTAACTTGCGTCGATGCGCGGTTTGCATTTCGAACCAGTGCGCATGTTTATTTGCCTTGCGTCCATGTCCGGTTGCGCATTTCGAACCAGTGAGCATGTTTATTCAGCTTCCGTTGGTGCGTGTTTCACATTTCGGACAACTCCGCATGTTTATTCAGCTTGCGTTGATGCGCGTGTCTTATTTTAGACCAGTGCACATGTTTATTTAACTTGCGTTGATGCCCGGTTCGCATTTCGGACCAGTGCGCATGTTTATTTCACTTGCGTTAATGCGCGGTTCGCATTTGGAACCAGTGCGCATGTTTAACTTGCGCTGATGCGCGGTTCACATTTCGGATCACGGCGCATGTTAACTTAAATTGTGTCGATGCGCGGTTCATATTTCGGACCAGTGTGCATGTTTAAATAATAACCACACATTAACACAAGGTAAATAAACGGATAAAACTGTAGGATAAGATTCATTTTGAGGTATTTTCTTCAAAAATTTCCCCTAAAATCCAAATTCAAGATCGAGTCAAAAAGCACAAGCCGTATGCCCGAGCCATCTAGGACTGCGTCGTACTAGATACCAAAAATAAATGAAATCGGATAAAAACTGTAGGAGGAAACGCACTTTGAAGTTTATTCTTAGAAAAATCCCCCAAAATACAAACATTGTTCGCAGTGGGTGTATTCTTAAGATTCTCCCCACCCCACAGCGGGATTTAAACAAATGCTGCTCTCCTTATTTGCTTTAGAAATTAGCTTTATAGTTCCATTATTTTCCAACAGATGGTGTTACAGGACAGTTGATCAACGGACTTTGACGGACTCCCTTATGTGGTTTGTTTTGTGCTCAATGGGTGCTTATGTGGCTACCTCATAAGAACCACCACATAAGGAAGAAAAACCACATAAGTGACGGATGTACCGAAAATCCACAACATAGCATAATCATTGTGGGCACGGACGGACGGACGGACAGACGGACGGACGGACACACCAAATGCTATATATGTCTCCCTTAGGGGGAGACATATAATTACCCGCTAAATGTTGCGACGTTAGACAAAGTTGGATAGAGGTCGCAACCCGACGTCGGATCAACGTTAAGTGATCTCTTATGGCTTCCCTTTCCGGTGAGAAATAACTTGTCGTTTGGTTGTGATCCCGACATCTATACAACGTTGATTTCCTAAAGTCTATACAACGTTGATTTTCTAACGTCTGTTCAACGTTGCACCAAAGACGTTGTCGTCGGAGAAAGTTGGCGTTTCGCCGTTACCAAAATCAACGTCCAAACAACATCGCCTATCCAACGTCTTCTCAATGTTGAGTAAAAGTCGCTTATTAGACGTCTGAAAAAGCATTATGGTCTCAGCTTACACACTACGTTGAATAGACCTGTTAGTTTAGCCACAACCAATCACAACCACATTATAACCAGATTTAATTTTGCGATTTGGTCGAACTGATATCGCAACCTCAAATCGACGTTGTTGGCTTCATAATGTTTACTGGGCAGAAACCAGCTCGTGCAAGAGATACGGGAACAACCAGGCTTACCAGTTGTCTATAAGTTATTTCTATTCTATAATACCTAAATACAAATTAAAGACATTATCAGCTAAATATCTAATTGAAATTTACCTTGACTCCCTTTAACGACGGATAAAGACAGGATTGTTTTCCATTATTAATGGAATCTTAGCATCTAATCATAATTATATCTCGGCGTTTATACAATGATTATTGAACCTAATAAATCTACTCGGTTACAACGGAAGTGCAACTGCAGAAGAGTTAGAAGCTAAATCACACGAGACCGGAGACGGCAGCTTGAGACTCAGTGACGGCTGTCACAGAAATATATTAATTATCACGAGATTCAGACAGTTCCGTTACGAATTATTATGGGAATTAAAAGAAACGATTTGAACCACTGAAAATCATCATCAACAACAACTGCAACATCAACAACAACACAGTTAAAATACACAGGAAATATAAAGTCAAGCGCAAAACGATATTTTATGACTTATCATGAAAAGAGGAAACACTTTTTTGGCAATGTACTTTTACCGTATTGGTCCTAGATTATATCCAGGCAAACAGCAAATAATTCAATGAAGTCATACATCATTTGAAACAAGGTGGGTAGATTTCACAGGCCTCTTATGTGGAAAGTGAGCCCCTTGCTATTAAAGGGATAGATCATGGGACTGAGTGCTTTTATTAGATTCGGACACGAGTAGGAGGACTGTGAACGAACCGCGCAGCACTGAGTTCATTGGTCTCCCACGAGTGTCCGAATCCAATTCAAAGCACACCAACCCCATGGCCTATCGCTATTATAATCAAAAATACGCCTAATCATTGCTTTGATAGCCAAGAAAGCAGAAATAAACTACTTTTACTTCTTAAGTACTCCCTTGCACTGTGACCCCGTCCGTGCGTTGCTTGGCAACCTTCGTTGCGCAAAGCAAAAACGGTCTCGTCAATAGCCTTTGCCAGCGACACATTGGCTTATACCTAACACGGGGGCACTTGATAGCATTTCTTTTACCTCTTGTCAAAAAAGCGGAGAAGGAGTGAGGTTATTCAAGGACCAGCCGCTGTCCGAGTGCCATTTCACTCCCTCTCTTCAACAAAAAAAAAAAAAAAAAGAGGACCCAAAACTGTCACAGATGCGAACTCCTCACTTCAAATTTCTGTTTGCATGGTAACAAATTTGTATATGAGAAACCCCTGTCCCCTTGGTTAAGATAAGGGATTTGTGTTTTTTTTTCTGGGAACAGGTCCCGGCAGAGATGGAAGGTGGAGAGGGCAGTTACCGTCCAAAATATCACTCGCACAAAAAATTCCTGCAGAGGGGAACACTCACGTAAAAACTGGTTATCAGGTGTGTCCATAACTTTTTAAAAAGGACCCTAAATGTGGGGTGCCAAACTAAAGAAACAGTTCTTTTTAACGCTGCGTCAATATTCTTATAAATTTCACAGATTTCTTATAAATCTCACAAATTTGTGAGAACATGCACAGCTTTGAAGCGAATAAATAACACAAACTAGACAGACGTACATTAAGAAGTGAGTGTGCATAATATTGGAACCTCTTTTTCTTCGACGCAAGTGCAGTGCTAAAAGAACCACACTTCTTAAGGATACACGGAGGGCTGAATAGAAAGTGCCCCCTGTTAACGAAATTGGAATTCCTCAACGACCGCATCGGACCTCCTAAATTAACCCCTTACTCCTCGTTTTTTATTGGGCAAAAATTTAATAATTCTTTTAAAATAGTGCCTCACCTTAAGTAAGACTGGCAGCGCCCCTGCTCTGCACCCTTCCAAACTCCGTCCCTTTCTACCTAGATAAAATTTAGAATGGCGGCCGGTTTTCGAAGTGTTTGCATTTCTCAATAAACAGTCTGATTTACAATGTGTTTACAAGAAGCTTTCAAGTTTAAGAATTACACCGGAAACATGACACTTTTATTTTAAGGTTCGCCCAGGTTAAGGTCCGTCCAGCTTAAGTTTCGTCCAGGTACATTCACCTGGTGTGGAGACTTCTCCAATGTATGTAATCGTTAAGGAGTATATCGTCAGAGTTTTGATATGTATAATATTAAAATCAATTATTCCATTCAATAGAGAGTCTTCAAATGATTGTAAAGCCCTTTCAATTTAATTGAGAAAATGATCGACGGCCAACCGTGGCTTTTTCATAAGCGGTAGTTGTATAAGGAAATCTAACCGCTTTGCTTTAAACAGCCATACGTATTAAATCACCGTTGGTAACACTGCTTACCTCACTCATATTCGAAGTAAACGAAGTTCTGGGTGCGTTAAGAATATGCTTCAGTTCCCTTACTTCAAAGATTGTACTTCCCAAGTACCTAACAAGAAACACCAAAAATAGCATATTTTGATACAAAATTATACACAAAAATTATGCTTCTGATTACATTGTTGCTAAATTTGACGCATCTGTATCACAGATGTGCAGACAATGTAATTAAATACGAGATTTAATTCACACCTTTGCGACATGCTTTAGTTTAAAACATTTTTGGGCAATCCTTGAAAAATGGTTGAATAAAACTTTTCTGGAGAACTCTCCTCAGGTTGTCTTAAATATTAGAATAAAAATACTAGGGTTGCTAAAAAAGGAAGGCAATAGAAGCTGTAAGATTCATTCTTGATTATGTTCTCCTTCAAGCCAAGTTGTATATTCATAAATGTAAAAACGCCAATGCAGAGGTTTATTTCTACCGTTTCTTAAAATATTTAAAGCATGCAGTAACAATTGAAAAGATGTTGTATCATAAGGACCACAGAAACAAAAAAACTTAGAGACTTTAGACTGCTTCATTTAAAAAAAGAAGAAGAAAAAAAAAGAAAAAAGAATGTTTGAAATTATATAATGTTTAATGTGTTTTATGTTAGCTGGGCAGTACATAGTAACAATCTATGAAACTCTTGTGAAATATTTTGCAGCAAAAAAAAAACACTTTTGCTGCTTGTTATAGTATGTATACTACTGTACTAGGAACTTATTTTTGAAATAAAAGCAAAGTGTAAAAAAAAAAAGATTGTACTTCCCTCTCTTCAAAGTTTTTAACACTGGCTTTGTAAGTGGCTCTGGTTGTACTAAATTTGAGTATGCGCCGTTCTGTTATTTCAGAAAGTAGGATAGCTTCTGGGGATCTTTTCCAACCTCTGTGGTATTTGATCCGATGTTCAGATCTGGGAAAGATGTCTACAGTCGTAGCCATGGTGGGTTAACCCAGTATATTTAACCAGATGCCTATTTAAATTTATCCTTCCGGACACTTTGTCGTACACTGGACGTGAGTGAAATGTAGGTTTTGGGTTTAAAAACAGGATTAAGGGATGCGTTTCTGAAGTGATTCGTACTGTTTTTTATTGAAACGTGCGTTATTCATTCTGTATATGAAACGCCTCTGCTCAGTGTTTTCTTCAACTATGTGCTTGAAACGGTCCAAAAAAGTGTCCTTAAAAGTTTCAAATCTCCCCAATCTGCCATATATGGCGAGGTCGTCACAGTCGTAAAACTCGGATTGATACAATGGGACTACTTCATAATTAAGGATGCCGTCAATGAAATGGAGTTATCAAATTTTCTAAAATTTATTATTTTGTACAAAATAACGTCTTGCCTTGCACATATGACATTAGTTGAGCTCAAGCATTATCAAAATCGATACTGTTAAATGAAATCTTTGAAACACTTTGGATCAGTCTTGTAAATTCACTTTAATAGCATTCTCAAGGAACGGTGTATGATTAACACTTCTGATGGAATGTATACATGATCGTGTTCCCCAACCTATGCATATAACTGAATTATCCAGTGGCCGTATTCACGAACATCTAAGTTTATTTACTTAGATATTAAACTTAGATCTCAAGGCTAAACTTACGTAAGTTTACTTACTTACATCATATTTACAGAAGTAAACTTGCATAAGTTTATCAACTTACATTAAGTTCAATATTGCAAAATTTAAAAAAAAAATAGTACAACTGATCGTAATCGTATATTCGGGTTGTCAATGTACACAAAGCTGCACCAGATCGAAGGCTGATGAAAACTTTTAGATGTTTCGGGACGGCAAAGTTTCTTCTTGTTACCGACTCCAAATTTTCGAGATTTTCCACCAAAAAATGAATGCCTTCTCTTGAAAAATCTGTATCGAGTTAAGAGCTCATTGTCATTGTAAACCTCAAACGCATCACTCCTATCTCGAAACACTTTCCCTCCTAAAAACCTTTTCATATTCTCCACTTAATCGCAATAAATTCATTGTTGCCAAGGTAAGCAAAACACTCTGGCTATTTAAATATGGCGTTAGATTGAACTTAAAAATCTAAGTGTAGTCCGAAGTAAACTTAGAATTTTGAACTTATACTTGATTGTATGTTTAAACTTACATTTTGTGAATACCGCTAAGTTTAACCAACGGGAATCTAAGTTGACTCTTACATTTTTGCACTTAGATTGTCTCTAAGTTTAAACTTACACTTTCGTGAATACGGCCACAGGTTTGCATTGAACGCGTGATAACCCACATTTGAAAAACGTCTGTTCGATTTTCCACAACTTTAAAACCCATTTGTAATTCGGTTCTAATTTCAACAAACAAGCAATTTGGGTTAATCAATTTTATTTCACACTTACACTGTTTGTGTTTAATCACTTGTAACCGCAACAAATACTATTTTAACCAAGAAATAAAAAGGTGGCGTGTAACTAACTAGTCCTAAGGCGTCATTATTCCAACAACATTATAGACTCTTTTTAAAAATGAAAAAAAAAATGAACTCCACCATTTGGCGATTTATCAAGCAATTTTGATCAAAAGTTTTTTTTTTTTTGGAACACTGGACAGAATTGACTGCAACTTGAAATGTACAGAATACATTTTTCTTACTATGAGAAACGCCTGTGAAAGACGATCAATACTGAAAGGGATTACTTCGTGTAGGCATATTTCTTTTTTCTTTTTTTTTTTGTGATTCGAAGTTTTACTACTGTGGTCTTGTAAACCAGTTCAGAATAGTTTTGCGCTACGAACTTAATTTTCGTTAGGCCGTAGTAAAGATTTTATATAACTCTAGCATAGAGTTAAGTTTACATTTAATCGCTACTAATTAAGCAATTAAAACGTGAACCAAAACTTTACCCTGTTGGATAAGAATATATAAAACTTATTGTGTACTATTTTATTACAGTATTTACTTTTAACATCAGCAGTATTACAGATAGTCGGCGTCCGCACAATCAGTTTCATCTCTTTGTTTTGACAGCTGTTTTTATCACTTTTTAGGACAAGTCAATGTTTAAGCAATATAAATATGTAATTTAGCAATTGAGCAGAATTTTAGTGTTTGAAATGCAATGTTTTAGGGGGTAATGTCGTCAATATGTATCGATAAAGTGCAGGTATGTGTTACATCAGCCATTTTGGGATTGATAGGGGAGGTAGGACGGACGGATGGAGGAAGGAAATGATGGTATTGTCCTTTTTGTTTGTGTGTTATAATCATCTTTCAAGCTGGACCTCCTCAAAAGAACCTATCCTCCCTGTGTTCCTTCTCCCTCCGGAAGCAGATTTGCCAAAATCAGATAACAAAGACTGCTTACGTCGTAGATTTTCGCTATAAATAGTAGGGAAATGGGTGTTCTGGGCCATCCCCTCCCCCAACCCCCAGGACATAGTATGTTAGACTCCCAGAACATAGCATGTCAGACCCCAGACGTGGGAAAATTTTGCATATTTATCCGTTTCAGACGATTCTGAACATTTTTGGTTTTTTAACCTCCCGACCCTTCCTCCTCCGTGGGAAAATTTCGTGATTTTTTAATCGTCTGAAACGGATAAATATGCAAAAAAATCACAAAATTTTCCCACGGTGGGGGTAGGGGGGGGGGTCGGGAGGTCAAAAACCAAAAATGTTCAGAATCGTCTGAAACGGATAACTAGATAAAAATCACAAAATTTTCCCATGACAGAGGGGGGGGGGGGAATCAGGAAGTCAAAACACCAAAAATATTCAGAATCGTCTGAAACGGATAAATATGCAAAAATCACAACATTTTTTCCTACCGAGGGGGGGGGGGGGGCGATCCAAAAACCAAAAATGTTCAGAATCGTCTGAAACGGATAAATATGTTTACTTTGCTAACGGAGCCGTTTCGACACTTCACACATGTGTTTTTTTCTCTCTGCAAACAATTATAGTTTATGTTTTTGTTTGCAAAATTCATTTATATCCAAATATACCAATAATTCCCCTCCCCCACATGCCGATATAGTGGTTGGTTTGAGCAGACTTGAATGAGCGCATTGAATTAATCGGAAGGCCGTGATTTCGTGCTTTCACAAACACGACGAAATCGTTTTGTCCATTACAACTGTACCCAGACTGTAGTCACGACTTCCACATAAAATCAATGTTGAACCTCAAACATGTTCTTATATACTCAACAAAAAAAGAAACGCAACACCTATAGAGGGAGTTAATTTTTTTTCTATTAGTATATTTAATTTTTCTTGTACATTCTGTTACTTGGAAAGTGATTGTCCAAACAATGTGTCAAAATCATTCCCCGCTCTATCTTACAACTCGAGCGAGCAGTCACGTGACCTAAACTCGTAGTCTAGGACATTGTGAAATAACCGCTGAGAGTTATTGAATTATTTTGTCATAGTCTCAAGCCTTAACAAAAGAGTGCACGTTGTACAAAATTTTAAGTTTCTGGAACGATCCTAACCGATGCCACGTTTAACCGCAATTGAGCGAGAGCGTGCGATCGGCATGCTGGAAAGTGGAAAAACGGCAACTGACGTGGCGCGGGCGTTTGGCGTCCACAATCGACGGTTACTCGCCTGAGAATAAGATTAGATACAACAGGGTCCACATCCGATCGTCCTAGAACGGGAAGGCCACGGTCAACGACCCCAGACCAGTTTACGTGGAGGACACACGAGATATTAGGCTTGTGAACTGATTTTTTGATACCTTCAGTTTACGTAAGCATTACAGCGTAACGATAAGAATGTAGCTTTGAATTTTTAGAGAAATGAAATTATCTATTGATTCTGAGTCTATACCTAAAATTTTGTTGTTATCTGTCCAGTATTGACAATATAACAGCCATTTGAAAAAGTTGCGTTTCTTTTTTTGTTGAGTATATGTTTTATCGGATGTAAGAAATATGCTAGCGGAAGAATGGTAACGGAAATAATGAACATAAAAACAGATAAACAAAAAAATGACAAACGAATAATTTTTATAAAGTGTTTAAAACGCTATTAAGTAATTATTAGTAAGTGTTGTTATTTCATTAATGCTGCTTAGGTATTCACAGCATTCAACACCACTCTCACCGGGGATATAATCACATCAGCTCTTGACCCCAAACTCTTCCTCGTAACACATAAATTATTTTTGAAAGGATGTTTTCTGTTGGCAATGCATGTAGTTCAATAAATATCTCGAAATTAATTTTTATTGCAAATACCTTACAGGAATATTATTCCATTATCAGCCATTTTACTACCAGTTGCCTTATCACTGGTTTTCATACAAAAAACAACCGGTCAAAACACTACCGGTGATGTGACCATCGGTCATGTGACCACCGGTCAAAACACTACCACTGGGCAAAAGACCACAGGACATGTGACCACCAGTAAAAGGAGAAAAAAAAACAACCCACCTTCTGACCAACAGCCCATTTTTTCCTTATTTTTTTATTATGGGGATCAAATTTGGGCCCATTCTGTTCACACTTTTTATTTATGTTTTTACTTACCGGGTAGGGGTGGTGAGATTTGCAAATCAAGAAGATGAATAGATATCAGGAGGATAAATAATAAGAATGTTGCAGATTTAAGCAAACACGGCTTGGTAGCAAAGAGTAGGCATGGGGATCAGGATGAATTTGTTTTTGATGGCCGAAAGGCTCAGTGGGCGTTAATTTTGAATTCCACGATGGGTGATCTTAAAGCACTGCATTGGCTAAGTCAAGGCAACTGGAATGAACACCAGTTCCTTGCTTGCCACCCCTAGCCGCCTCTATAGCAACAAAGAGCTTACAATAACAGATTAACATATTCATGCTCTTTGATAGCAGGGAGAAGGCCCTTAGAAGCGCCTGAGAAAAGACAGCTATCGTTTCCACCAGTTTTCATGCTAGATGGCAATGGACAGAGATAAAAAACAAGTTCGACGCACGCACGGAGAGCTGCAGAAACGTCTGGAGTATCTGTGCATGGATTTCGCAAACGGACGCCAGATTCTGGAGAAACTGCCACTGAAGAATAGGCCACAGTGTAGGACAGCAATTCAGGAACATTTCAGCATGGATTACGCCGGTGGACGCAAGAATATGGAGAAATTCCTTTGAGGAATAGGCTATAGTGTAAGACAGTTATTCAGTAACATTTTGAGTTGGACTCGCAATTGTAGGTATTTTGTCGATGACAAAATAAATTGAAGGTTTGATCAAATGGTCGGTTTTTTATTTCGCTAATTCGCCAGATAATTTTAAGTCTGTAGATACTCTATTTAATAACACAAAGTTGAAGCCAAACAAAAAGTTTAAAATGACTTTATTCAGAATAAACTCATTGTACAAATTGTTGTTTATCTAAAATTTTGTATTATTCCCACTTGTAAACAAAGTTTGCAAATGGGTATGATTTGCTAAGAATTCCTTTTTTGTGGATTGTTTGACCTTGACCTGGAACAGATTGATCTCCAATAACATGTACCGGCGCGCAAGTGCTTCTCCGTGGGTCTAATAAATTGCCTGTCATTAAAAAACAAGACCGAAGTTCTCCTGGACCACATATGTGAAACTACCCTGTCCATGTGTTTTTTAACTGAAACCCGGATGGCTGTGGATACCTCCGATGATCTTGCTCTACGCTAAGCGGTACCAGAGGGGTATGTACATTATCAAAGACCGCAGCAAACTGGCAAGCGCTGTGGTGGTGTGGGGCTAATTGCTCAAAAGTCAATAAAATGTGCTGACCTAACTCATCGATCCTTCTTTTGAGCTAATGGTGATAAAATCCTCAGTGTGCAACGAAATATTAACATTTTTCTGATATATAGGCCACCACCTTCAGAGGAAAACAAACTATAATCTACAGACTTTTTAATGGATTTTGCTAAATTGTTAGAGTACGCAGTTGTTATGCCTGTAAAGCTGTGCATCTTAGGTGACTTCAATATCCACTGGAACGACAAAAATAACTTTGAAACTAGATCGATCAGTGCACTCTTGATATCATTATGCCTCACACAGCATGTCAACCATTCCAAGGTGGTCATACTTTAGATTTTATTATAACTAGATCAGATAATGGAATTTTGTTGGATTACTCTATCAGTGACTTTCTTTCGGACCAATACGCAGTTCATGGATATTTCCGATTAAAAAAAACAGATTTGAAAGAAAACGGATATCATATAGAAAAATCAAACACGTTGCTGTTGATGCCTTCAGTACAGACATACAAACTGCCGATATTCAGCCGCTACCCGATGATTCCATAGTTGCACTGATCGTAAAATACAACTATCAACTCACGAAAACATAAACAAATTTCGAGCAAAAAGACTAGCTTACGTCAATTTTCTTCAAAACTCCAAGAACACCTATTATACCAGCCGTATCAATGAATGTAGTTCGACCATTCGGGGGTTTTAAATGAACTTCTACACACTAAAACTGAACCGTTTCAACAACTTTTTTGCAGAAAAATTAAAACTATCAGAAAGAATTTGGATAACAAAATCACGTTTTATTCCCCTTCTATTGAGCCATGCTGCGAAGTGAAATTTTCGGAATTCGCCTCCTTCAATTAAGAGGAAATTTCCAAAATAATCTCAAAATCTGGTAATGCTTATGCAGTCTAGATCCAATACCAAGGTCGCTTCTGAAGAAATGTCTGCCATTGCTGCCGCCGATTATAACTAACATGGTTAATCGATCCTTGAAATCAGGACAGTTTGCCGATTCCTTAAAACAAGCACTGGTGCGACCATTTATCAAGAAACCAAGTCTTAAGCCAGCAGAACTAAAGAACTACCGTCCAGTTTCTAATATTCCATACATGACAAAAATATTTGAAAAAGCTGTTGCAGAAAGTCTGAACAATCACATGTGTGAAAATAGTCTCCAGGAAATGTTTCAATCAGCGTATAGAGTTGGTCGTGGAACGGAGACAGCATGAGTGCGGATTCACGACGATATTCTTCGAGCATTGGACAACGAGTGGGGTATTATTGTTGTAATACTCGACTTGTCAGCGACCTTCGACACCATAGACCACGGTATCCTACTCCAGCGATTGCAGAAACGTCTAGGTGTCGAAGGCACAGCGCTGAGCTGGCTATCAAAGTGTCACACGGGAAGATCACTAGCTGTTGTTATTGACAGTCCAACATCCAAGAACGTCGCTCTCCTTTTCGGCACCCCGCAAGGGTCTATTATGGGCCCAGAAGATTGTAAAATTAACACACTTCCGCTTGCACACATCAGGAAAAGACACGCTATTGACTTTCACATCCATGCCGACGACACCCAAAGCTACGTCTCCTTTCCGCTGAATAATCTCAGTGACCTCGAAATCTCGAAAAACAAACTAGTAAACTGTGTTGAAGAAATCAGAGTATGGATGACTAAAAATAAATTAAAACTGAACGATTTGAAAACAGAGATAATGTTAATTATCACGCTCGCTTACAAAATTAAACTGAAACTCGACAGTATCAATATTGGTGAGGCTATAGTTATGCCTACGGATAGCGCTAAAAATATCGGCGGCATATTTGTCTCGTACATGGCAGTGGATAAAGAAGCATCACAGCGGTGTAAAACATGTTTATTTCATCTGCGGAATATTCGGTCCATACGTCGACATACATATCCCAGGATGCCTGTGAAAAATTAGTTCATGCCTTAGTATCTTCAAGATTAGACTATGCAAATGTAATATTAAACGGAATTCCAAAGTACCGAATTAATCAGCTACAGCGGATACAAAATATCCGTGTAGTTTCTGGTTACCAGAATTTCTATCATGCCACACCCATCCTGAAAGAGCTCTACTAGTTACCAATTGTTCAACGAATTGACTTAAAAATTTTGCTACTGGCGTTTAGAACGATACACAGATCAGTGCCCTCCTATCTGTTTGAGCAACTGAAACGCTACGGTCCAACCAGGCCTCTACGGTCCAGCATGGACAACTTGTTGCTGTTCCAAAAACCAGAACAAGATCCTATCGATGTTCAGCCCGGCGTAAATGGAATACGTTCCCTCCAGAACTTCGAAAACAGACAAACCACACATTGTTCAAGAAAAAACTCAAAACCTTTTTATTCAGTCAGGCATATCTGTGGTGTGTATCTAGTCTCAATTGCAGTATTTGTATTGTGTTTTAGGGTATTTTCTGCTTTAATGGCATTTATTATTCTAGTGTTTGTACCATATCTTTGAAAATTTTATAGATTTAGGCACGTAAAATATATTTTTACAATTTACAAATTTGAACTGATTTTGATTATTTGTAGCTAAAAGAGGTTGCATTATATTTACTTCGATAACCTCGTTCAAGATAATACTCCGGAACCTGATAATTATGTCGAAACAGTAAAAGATTTGTCTTTGACTAGATATATCGTGTCTCTGGCTTCTGCGATTGCATGTGGGGGCCATTTCGCTACGTGTAGCGAAATTCGGTCTAGTTAGAGATAGTAACTATAGAGCTAGTTGTATCTGATGAATTATTTTAATCTAAAATCATGTCGGGGGTTGTTCTGGGAGGTTTCGTCTTATGGAGATTGTTTCTAGGTCAGCAGACAGAGGGCGCTTGTTCCGGGGAGACTTTTGCTCTTTGGGGAGAGGGGTTCTTCCTACATTCGACTGAGTTTCGTTCAATTTTTCACTTTTTCATCACAAGATACGAGTGCACAATAGCAAAATATATTGGATGGCTTCAAAGAATTTAGATCTGGGATCAGCGTAAAAGTAATGGGTTAATATGTATCAAATAATCATTGCATGAAATTTAAAACACACAAAAGAAAGAAGCGAACATGGCTGTGGATCATGATTGAAGAGAATGAGAGGCCTTGTTTTCTTTAGGTTACTTTCATATGCGTTTGTGAAATTGATCAAAATATAACAATTAAGCATTCTAATGCTAAAACATTTTTGTTTTACAATTTATTTATCAAATTATTATAAATGGTTTCTAGTGAATTTGCGATGTTACAGTTCATTCAAAATTGCAAATTTTTTATGCCTTTGAGTGGACCATTTTATGACGTCATTGAGGTGAACCATTTTATGACGTCATTTAGTTGTGCAAGAGCCATCAGCGGCTGCATTCACCACCCGGTTAATCTGGCGATTACTGGTGTAATGTCCAGCTCCTGCTGTCTGCAATAAACATCCATATATCTATATATAGAAATCAAGATCAAGGTCAAATTGAGGTCAAAGTAACTTTTACCTCAACGTGGTTTCCAGAAAACTCTTCCTACAAGATATGACGTACAAAGACAACATTTTGGCAAAGATATGGGGGGATATTGAGTCCTCGTGAAATCCGCATTTCTTTTATCTTGACCTCCAAGGTCAAATTGAGGTCAAAATATTAGACAGGAGTTCGCAGACAGGAGGAGTTAGTGTGTGTGTGTGCGTCTGTGTGTGTCTGTTTGAAAACATCGTTATGAAATCCACACTGGATTTCAAAACCAGTTGGAAACCGAAGATTTCTGTACGCTTTTTGTACGCTTTCAATCTAGCGGTCGCAAAATGCTTTGTAAATTACACGAATGTGTAACAGACATGTGCGTTACCAAGGTGACGGCAGTACAGCCGGAGGTCAATTCTCTCTGTAATCTAGCAAGTTATGTAAGGGTCCAGTGTTTTACATAAAAAAAGATTCGCAGTACCCCTCCACTACCCTTACAGTACCACTACCCTCACAGTACCCCTCCACTACCCTTACAGTACCACTACCCTCCGAAAGGCTAATCATTTCACTCACAATTTTATGTCCTGTAGCAAGACATATGATTTCAGAGGACTTGGGATCGGTAGCAAGTCGACATTTCTATGAATCCCAAAACCTAATTGCTTTCTTATCGTTTTTCTGCACATCTGCTTTAATGACCGTACAATATCTATTTCGGCTAGAAATTTCTGGATGACAACAAGATGATCGCTTTCAGTTTGTCCTTGACCTTGCTGTGCAGCGCCACCGGAAGTGGCGGGGGCCAGTGGTTCCGTGGTAAATAGGCCCGCTGGTCCTGACGGACGCTGAGGACATTGCACAGGGCTGTAACTAATCACATATCCGGCTTCTGCTAGGACCCGTAAAATGTCAAAATGACATTTTTCTAAACAGATTCTTATGACAGTTTTTCCGCCGGTTCCGTCATACTCCAGTTTGATGGCGCGGTCGAAATCGTAATTGTAGCGAAGGAACAGCTTAACTGTGTCTAATTTCTGCGTCAAAACAGCATCGTGAATTCCAAGTTCTCCCTGTTGAGATCACCAAAAACTTTACAATTAATGCACTAAATTTATACATAAACATATAAGTTACGTGTTGTTTTTTAAGGAAATAACTAGAGCGGACAGTGCACACGAAACATAAGATAACAAGCTTATATTGCACCCTTTCAAACGACACCTATTTAGTGTCTTGTTTTTGTAAACAAAAAATGTTTCCAAGACTAAACCCATAATTCCCCAATAACACTTTCCTTTTTTCTTATTACTGAAATAAAAGATTCATTTTTTCAAACATAATTACAAATCATTGTCAAAATTTCAAAACTAAACAAAATCAGATGGTGGTCACTAAAACAGATCTGACTGTCTTTTTTATCTTTCTGTCTGGGCCTTGAAGGTGGTCGTTTGAAAAAATTTTTTATCCGAGTCTGGAAGGTGCTCGCTAACATACCAATTCCGTCAAAAGTTAAAACAGCCGTCGGACTGACCGAAGGAATACCTATATAAAAGTCAATACAACTTTCCGTAACCGAAATATTTTACACACAACCACCAAGTTTGAAATTTCTCCGAGGTTCAGCAGCTGAGAAATCTTACATACAAGATTTTAATATAATGACGGCATACGCCTTTCCTAGTGTTGCTACATCCGCCAAAAGTTGAAACAACCGTTCGACTGATCCAAGGAATATCCATATAAAATTTGAAGTTGATACGACTTTCAGTTTTCGAGATATTTTACACTCAAGATCTTATTCAAAATATATACCTATTTAATGTGATGATGTCATACGCCGCACTCGTTCGTTCTACTCGAGACAAAATTTGATGGAATCTTTCGGACCTACCGAGCAACAGCCCCACCAAGTTTCTCCGCTGTTCAGCGGCTGAGAAATATAGCGGTACATTTGCCCAAAAAATTAAAACCTACATGTTGTAAAGTTTATTTTTTATCGATGTCATTAAAATGACCTCGCGACAGTCTCTATTGTCGTGCAAGATATATATTTTACACATTTAAGTTACTATTTATTCGCGCTCCTTTACTTCGCCAAAATTTTTTTCGCGCATTATAGTGACACATAAAATCTGTTTTTAAAGAACGTCTGTGAACATGTGCTTTATCACGATTTTGATTGTTGGATATCACATCTTTTCGAATAGATTTCTTAATTTTGAGACGCGAAAAAATTAATTACGGAGCGCGTAAAATTAATGTATATCAAGGCAAATTGTGTAATCTATTTTCAGAATAATAAAAATCACGTGCAGATAAGAGTATTGACTTGGATGACACAAAAAGTGGTTCGCGAAAGAATATTTTCTGGTATGTTAATTGTATATTAATATCAAAGCGATACAAAATACTTGTTGGAGCGCGAACGTCGTGAAATTTCTGCACAAATATACCGCCAAAGAGAAACTTCGCACACAAGATTTTTTATTTAATTACGTCACACGCCTGAACTAAAAGCGTAACATGCGTCAAAAGTTGTTAGAACCGTTAGAATCTAACCAAGGAATAAACAGTCTGTCCGACTTTTCGTTCTCGAGATTTCTTGCACACATTTTGTTCACAACAGACTCACACGCGCACACACACATACACACACAGACACACACACATACACACACACACAGAACGTACAAATACTCTCTGTCTCCCCGTGGTCAGAGAGACATAATTCTAAAAGTAACATTCTTTCCTGATCAAAACTTAGCTTAGAAATGGATTGACATTTCAGAGAATTACGTTTTTCTTTGTTATGCTGCGGCTTTTGTTTTGAACATTCTGGAGCTATTGGTAAAAGTTTTCAGACAGAACAACTTCAGTCTTTTACGCGAGTTTCCGTAATTAAGATCAAAGAGGTGCTTTTAAGGCACAAAATAAATTAATTAAATGAATCAACAAGTGGCTTGCCTGGTAATTATAGCAGTACTTGACTTGGCCAGTGGCCAGCAACTGCTCAGTTATGACTTGGTATTTTTTCTTGACAGAAATATGAAGTGCTGTCTCGCCACCCTTGTACTCACGGTGGTTTACATCACAGTTTGCAGCCAGTAATATGGCTGTAGCATCCTGTAATAGCAAACCAATCTAACGTAGGGCGGAATGTCATAAGATCATCAATGAATTATGATTAGTCAGCGAGCCTTGACCAGTTCTTATTGTCACTAAAAATTCATGAAGCAAAGCACCAAGGCTGATGAGAAAGGGCATACACAGTCTGCTATAGGGCTATGTAGGTAAAACATATGATGATGATGATGATGATGATGATGATTATGATGATGATGATGATGATGATGACGACGACGACAATTATGATGAGTGTGGTGGTGGTGGTGGTGGTGGTGGTGTTGATGATGGTAATGATAACGACGACGACGACGACGATGATGATGATGGTGATGATGGTGATGATGATGATGACAATAGTGAAGACGACGATGATGCTGATGGTGATGACGATGATGGTGATGATGATGATGATGATGAAGACGGTGAGGACGACGATTCCGATGATGATGATGATGATGATGATGATGATGATGATGATGATGAGTGTGGTGATGGTGGTGTTGATGATAATGATAACGACGATCATGATGATGATGATGACCACGATGATGGTGATGGTGATGACGACGATTATGGTGATGATGAAGACGGTCAGGACGACGACTCCGATGATGACGAGTATGATGATGACGATTATGATGATGATGATGATGACGATGATGATGGTGATGATGATGGTGATGATGATGGTGATGATGATGGTGATGATTGTGATGATGATGATGATGATGATGATGATGATGATGATGATGATGATGATGATGATGATGATGATGATGATGATGATGATGATGATGATGATGATGATGATGACAGTATCAGCGGCAGACTGACTTTATTGTTATAGCAGACGGCTTCCATGATAGGCGTGTGGCCCCACTGGTTCTGAATGTTGACGTCAGCACCACCGTGAATGATAAGCGACAGAAGCGGGGCACTGCCGTGTCGGGCCGCAAAGTGTAGCGCAGTATCCCGGTTCTTGTCCCGTACGTTCAGGCAGCATCCTGGCAATGAGGTCAATAGGTGCAATCAAAACCGTGTCAGCAACTCTTTGTACGAATAGATAAAAAATAGCAGACATGTATGAGAAGAGAATATATACCGGTCATATTTTTGGTCGATGCAAAGGTGGTCTTCTAACATGGCCGTCTGGTGGCCATTTTGAAATTTGGATTCGATTAACTGTTCAGTTGTAAGTAGAATGAGTGAACTAGCTCAAGTTGTACTCAGGCTAAAATTAGACTCACCTGGTTATAAATATAAACCTTTTAAATATTACCTGCTGCAACAAGCCTCTTCACGGCCTCTATCTTCCCATTCCGAGTGGCTTTCATTAGAGGAGTTTTCAGAGTGATGTCCTGGTTGAAACACATTACAAGTAGATAAAAATACTGTGTTAAAAGTGAACTAACTAATGTTTGCAGGCCTCTTAACATTGATGTTAAAATAGAAATATAAACAAAGATGTTGGAATTGACATAACATTGAGTGGTCTATGGTGCTATGTCGTCTGACTTGGAGAATCAAAAGTAGTTCAGTCTTACTCATATACGTCAAGTCATATCTTGTTTTTATTTTGGATTGGACGAGAAAAAATATAACCTTGCTTCTCATTTCCTCCATCCCCTCAGCCTTCCCCACACTGTGGCCAAATTTTTTTTTAAAAATCGAGTAAAAAAGACAAGAAATAGACCTGCCACCAGGGTCTGTGAAATTTTAGTAAACAAGACTGAACCGGAAAGCAGAAAAAGTACTGAAAATTTTCCTAAAATTTTTGAGCTCGCACATTTTCTTACAAGAAAATTCAAGTACTTCAAAGTAAACATTTATAAATGGCTAACAAAACAAAATTGTCATACCGGCCAAAACCACATTTTGCGGGGAACACGAATTTTGCACCGAAATTTTTAACAACAATAAAATTTGTTCTCGGCCAGGTCTAATTTTTTTTCCAGAAAAAAAGATCGTAGGACGTGTCCAATTTACAAAAAGAATCAGGATGAAAATCAACACTATTTTCCTTTCTGGCCTTATTTTCATATGGTTATGCAATACCTGCGCATTTATATCTATATCATGGCGTAGTAATACGTCCAGCATGTCCACGTTACCGTCTTCTGCTGCGTAATGACACGGACTATTTCCAAATGTATCACGTGGATCGGGATCTGTTCCAAAGGACAAGAGTTTGTGAAAACACGCCACCTGTAACATAAACAGCTTTGACTTGTTTCTTATTTAACAATGTAAACAAATGTGCTAGAAATATCTACTAAACAAAACGGTGTTGATCAACGACATTTATGGACATGGCGCTATTCGACTAAATGTAACTGTTTTAAAAGTTAATTAAGTTATCCACAGGCAAACACAACCTAACAATCAAATCGCAGCCAACATCTTAGACATCGCTGTTTGTCTTGTAACTACACCGGAAAAACGGCATGCTGTCAATTTGCCCTCCCAATGCCTAACAGATGCTGAAGAATATCGCAATTTCGTCACACTTTACAGCCTGATTAAAAACAAGTAGTTACAGAATATTGAAGTGGAATTAGACATAAAAATGTCCATGGACAATGGAAGGGCTGCACACTTACCTTATGCCTGAGAACAGTGAAGTGAAAAGCCGTTCTCCTCAAACACGCCGTCTTTAAGTGAATATCGCACTTCACATCATACAAATATTGTAGCATTCCTGTAAGTAATCAACCACTTTTCTCCTGATATCTTTGTGAAAGCAATCAGCAATAACTAGTCAGAAAACTTCCTTTTTTTCATTTCTTCAAAAGTAACAGCAATCAACGACCAATACAGCTCAGTTATTATTTACAATATTTCACTTTTCTATACCATGGCAGTCAAAAATGCCTGTGTGATTTTTGTTACAACATGCATTTGACGTCTTTTTTGACGCGCGTAACGGGAAATGTTCACTGGAAGGCAGCCAAACCACAACCAAATAAAGGGTAAATGGTATTTTTATTTCCGTAACGTCACACATTTAGATCAATATAATATATAAATATGTCAATTCTATTCTAGAAAACCTTATTTTATTCGTTTTTTTTTTATTCTGTGAAGAAAAGTACTTGTCAAAGTGCAATATTTAATTAATTCAAAAAATATAAATAAAATGAATTCAATGTTCCATTTTGCATAACACAATAAAAAATTATAAAAAAGCGATTCTATTTCGCTTCTGAAATGAAATATTAAAAGGATGACATGACCACAATTACCGGTGTAGCCTTTAGAAGCCACCAAATGAATGGGACTCAAGTCCAAGTGGTTCTTCTTCCTTACTTCCGTGAACTTTGCATTGAGGTCAATTTTATGCTGCTCTACCAGTGCTTCTAGCTTCTCACAGTCATTGTTGGTGACACAGTCATAAAACTCCAGTCCCCAGCCCGTTCCTCCGCCCATTGCAGTCATGACGTCACGCCACGATGTCGAGTTCATATTCAGGGTTCTACAACGACCCAGAAACCTTCGATGCCTCCGATTTGGCGATCAGCCTTGACAGCCTTTAAATGACCCCTGAGATTGTCTGATTTTAACCTCTTTATCTGACTAAATTTGGTATTTTCGGCCCGACAGTCGGTTCAGACCGCCGCTGTCCTTGAGCAGAGCTCAAGGTAATAGCTGAAACATTATTTAAAAGACAAATTCCTGTTATCAATATGAGTAAAAACATAAAACCTGAAACTAACGAAACAATGAAAAAAATAAGGAGATTGTTGAAAGTACTCTCTAAAATTACAACAAACGGATGACTGTTTGTATAGATCTGAGTACACGATGCGAATACTGGTAGAAGTGATGGGGGCGCAAGGCGAAGGAGAAGGGGAAGGGGGAAGGGGATTGAAATCTAGCAACTGTGATCATAGCGTAAAACAGGCTGTCACACTGCAACCAGTAAAGGCTTAGTGTTATAGCAATTTTTGCATGGTCTCCAAAAGATTAGCCCCTCCCCCCTCTCTCCCCCCTTTCCCGCCTCACATCTGATGTCTACATATGTATACAAATACAATCCGCATTCATGTTGACTATTTATACGTGAAACCCAATACGAGTTCAGAAACATTTGATCTCACACAGCTCCCTGACAACACAGTTGACCCTCAAAAGCTGCAGCAATGACGTCAGATCAACCAAATACACGAAGCTGTCTTACCTTTGAGGACTCTAAACCAGCCAAATCCAAACTAAGAGTGCATGTTTTGTAAAAATATGAATTTTAGTACCATTAATTACATGTTGTCTGACTGTGTTTATTTTTCTATGACGCAAGCACTTTTTGTGTAAATAATGTCACAGGGAAAGGACATTTGCAAAACGTAGTATCCAATCACAATGCATGCATTGATCACATGTGCTGTCATGTGACTATAGATAGAGTAGATATAGCCCTTACCACTCACGAAAGTCGCTTCATGCATCCAGCTACATTGTTGCTCACAATCCATTCATGACCATTTAGAAGGCGCATATCAAATTTTTAGCTCCTGCTTCAAGAGAACTCAGTGCAGCATTCAGTATATTTTTGTCGTGACGTCATGAGTTGAATACCTGGTCATAAATTTTCCATTCACATGAAGTGCCTTGTGAGCTGTATTGATCTTGCGTCGGTGGGTATTCTTGACATAACTGGCTTGATGCTGGCTCGCACAGCGACTGGTAACAATTGAACGGGGAGAGAATGTCGGCTTTCAATGAATACGGGCACGATAAATTGATTGCTTGCCTGCTGCAGTGCCAAATCAGACGTAAGCAAAATGAGCCAAGAGTAGCCCGGATGCGGTGCAGACTGGCTGCACAGTTCCATGTTAGTTACCGATATGTTGAAGCTGTTAAATCAATACGCCCCTGGCCATTTCTTTCTTTTTCCATCCCTTTGTAGTCCACTGCTAGCCTTACAACAGGCGCTTTTTTTTTTGCTTCTTTCTTTTTGGCTGCCAGTAGCTCAGTCACTCAGCAGACGTTTTTGACAAGGTCAATAGTGACGTCATCGTGCCTTCTCAAGCAACGGCCCGAACAATGAACGGCGAATGCTTCGGTTACCAAATGGTTCTACAACAGACCTTTAAAACTTCTTTTGCACCTTGTAACATTAGCAATTAAATCTCGGTTCGATTATGCTTGGCGCGCTCTTTTTTTTTTTTTTTTTTTGTCTCTAACACGCTGCTAAATAAAACATAGAGTGGTTTGGGTAGTCATTTCTTTAATAGCATAAAGTCCGCGAATAGCAACAAAACATAGCAACATTTTCAAAACCTTGAGTAGGTGTTGAACATAACTTTGTCTACTACACATACTACTGATATACCAATAAGACAATAAACCTTAAAATGTAAAGGGACAGGGGTGCGTGGAGGGTTTTTCTTTTTTAAAAACTGTTGTTTTTCTGTGCTTGCAGATTGGATGGCAGTTTTCTTTGCTAAAAACTGTTATTTCTGCTCTTGCAGATTGCGAATGAGAAAAGAGAGATAAGATGCCCCTTTTTAAAACATACGCATTAATCCGTAGAGACAAGAGTAACAGACGGTCAGTGACATTTAACAAACAAAATTTCGACGGCGAAGACGCCCAGTGTTTAAACAACAATTAGGAGATGGCTAGTAAACTGCCGGAGACGCCCAGTGTTTAGATAAGAATTAAGAGGTGACCAGTGACATTAGCAACCACTCGGCGGAGACGCCAAGTGTTTAGACAGGAATTAACTGTGAAGATGGGCAGGCAGAGTTACACGCCACTCGCCCGTTTTAAATGTAAATAATCAGATTATTTATGGTATTAAAACTCCTTTGGCGCGCGCCTTGTAACATTAGCAATTAAATCTCGGTTCGATTATGCTTGGCGCGCTCTTTTTTTTTTTTGTCTCTAACACGCTGCTAAATAAAACATAGAGTGGTTTGGGTAGTCATTTCTTTAATAGCATAAAGTCCGCGAATAGCAACAAAACATAGCAACATTTTCAAAACCTTGAGTAGGTGTTGAACATAACTTTGTCCCAAACTACCCAAACCGAAAAGTATTGTATATTAAGTATTCTTGGGGTTGGTTGGAATTTTTGCGGCATTTCTTCCAAGGACACGGGAGCATTCCAGGCGCAAGCCGAGAGGGACGTCCGTGTATCGGAGGTAGGCGTCCGATTTCCAGTCTCCCTGTGATTTGATGACCTCAGAGGGGAGACCACATGCCAGGGCGAAGCTGGCCCCAGCTCAGCGGAGGCTATGGCCGCTGAACTGGGTGTCATCCAGTCCCATACTCTGGAGGTTCCGCCTGAGCAACGCGCCGAAAATCGCATGGGAGAGTGTGACCAGGTCGCCTTCGCGCCTAAATGAGAACAAAGGGGAGTCCTCAGGGGATTTGGTCGTGGTCAGGAGGTGACCTAGGGCATAAACTGGGCAAAGTGCGGAGTCGGGGATACGGGGCAGTGGGACGACCAGTTGATGGCAAAAATTCCGCATGGTCTTCGTGTGTTTAACGTGAACGAAGGCCCCGTCGGCGAGGAAGGTCACGTCGCGACGGCACAAGTCTCTGCGGCAGTCGTGACTATCCTGTGAACGTGTGAGTAGGGTGGATTTCCTGAAAAATGTGAAAAAACCAACTAAGCAAGCCGCCCAGAAGCACATGTCAAGTGACCGATCGAGGTCCAGTACGTGGAGGAATTGAGCTAGAATATCCAGTGACAACGCGAGTTTTTTCTTTGGTGGGGTGCCGCGTTTGGCCTCTAACCCTTTTAGTAGTGTCTTAAGGCGGTAATTGTCCTCCGTCGGATTCGGGTGGCCGTATTCCAAATGTAAGAAGCGGATCGCGGACAGGTAGCACCTGACGGAGTGAGGCTTTAGGGTGCGGCCCAGGTAACACGCGTAGCGTAACAGGGTGTCTGTGTCGGCGGGGACAGGTCGACAGCGAAAAAACGCGCAAAACGAGAGGAAAGCCTTGATGTGGGTGGAGTAGGCGGCATGGGTGTTGTCGGAATAAGCAGCAGAACGCAGCTGTTTTACTTCCATATCCAGTAGCGCTGTTTCCCTGACCACTCCTGAAACAGGAAGCGCATTGTGGCGTGAGACATGTGATTACGAAGGTCAGATACTGGCACGTGCGCGAATGCGTAGGTGGCATGCGTTAAATTGCTCAATCTTGATAGACTGTCAGCTAGTTTATTCTGTCGCGTGTTTATGAACGCCGCGTTAATACTTATATTATACTTAACACATATTAACATGATATCAATAAGAATGTCCGATGCCGCAGTGTTCCGTATAGAGCCGTTATTGAGGGCATGGAGCGTGACCATATTGTCGGTGAAAACCCTAACTTTGCGTCCTGTATAGATGGTCTTCCAGCGTTTCAGGGCAAGGTGTACAGCGGCCAGCTCTTTAACATTAATGTGGTATTTTTCGAAGGGCTTAGCATCGACGTGCCAATTGCAATAGAGCCAGTCTAAAGCGAGGGTCCCGCGGACCAGGGCTGCTCCAGCAGCGGCGAGCTGCTGTCCGTCACGATGTATGCAGGATCGGGCAAAGACCTTTCGAGAATGAAATGGCACGTGCCGTTGAATGAGCTGCATAAGCGATTTAGCGCCAAAACCCTGTCACGCGAACTCCTCTGACACGGCTAGGGCTAGGAAGACCAAATTTGGCAGAGACACAGTATAGCATGTCTAGTTGGTCTAGCTCAATTGCTTTAAAAATTCATTAACATTTTATATGCAATAATTGACATTGACATTTAACATTTGCAAACCTTGTCACGCGAACTCCTATTAGACTTCTAGGTCTGGGACTGCCAAATTTGGCAGAGACATAATGTAGCGTGTGTAGTTGGTTCAGCTCGATTTTTAAAGAAAATTCATTAACATTTAATATGTAAAATTGGACATTGAAATTTTGCCACTGACGCCGATTAAAAGGCAGGCAAACACTTTGATTTCGCAGTTAAAGGGACTGGTCTGATATCATATGCGTAGGCATCGCCCGACTGTCTACAATGAGAGCGTTTACATTATATGTGTGCAAGCTGAGGTTGACTGCAGCGTTTCGGTTTTTCCCAATTGCTAAAGAGTGATGAAATTTGGCTCACTGATAGAGGGTGATGAGATGCCATGAAATCCACATTTTTTACCACAACCTTCGAAAACGATTGACCATTATCTCGAAAACAGTTAGAGATAGAACGACTTTGAGCTTATTTTCGACCGTTTGGGCCTAATAGACTTGATGTAATAGGTACATCGGTGACCTTTACTTTTCGGTCATGGTCAAGGTCAAGGTCAAAAACCAAAAGCTGACCATTATCTCGAAAACAGTTAGAGACAGAGCGATTTTTTAGTTCATTTTCGACCCTTTGGGCCTAAAAGGCTACAAGTAAGAGGTACCCCGGTGAGCTTGACCTCCTTGATCATAGTCAAGATCAAAATCCCGAAGTTGACTACTATCTCGAAACGATTAGAGCTAGAGCCATTTTGAGTTTATTTTCAACCCTTTGGGCCTAAAGGACTATATATAAGAGGTACCTAGTGACCTTGACCACCTCGGTCATGGTAACGGTGAAAAACCGAAAGTTGACCAATATCTCGAAAACGAGTAGAGACAGATCTATTATGAGCTTATTTCGACCCTTTCAGCCTAAAAAGCGTTATGTAAGAGGTACTTCGGTGATCTTGACCATTGCGTTCATGGCCAATATCCAAAACCGGAAGATCCAAAAACGGTTAGAGGCAGTGCAATTTTGAGCTTATTTTCGACCGTTTGGGCCTAAAAGAGGAGATAAGGTAAGAGGTAATTTGGTGACCTTCACCTCCTCGTTCATGGTCAGTTCTGAATTTTAAGAGTTCAGAACCTTTTTTGTGACCCCCAAGTGTAATTTTCTCTACTCGGTAGCGCAAACGGTCTAGTTTTTATTCATTCTATATTAAAATATTTCGAAATATTTAAAGATATCTTTGATTAATTTCGAATTGGAAAAACATTGATTTTCGCCCCGAGGGGGGGGGCTGTACGCTTGGGATATCTGTTCATCCGTCCGTCTGTCTGTCTAACAGTCAGTGCATGGCCTGTCTTTACTGCCACCCTGATAATCAGTTTCGTACAATATTTGGTATATAGATGACCTGAAGCAGGGGTAGATGCACGTTGTTTTTGGTTTTACCTTGACCAAATTTCAAGGTCATAATGGTCGTTGTCTTGGATTTTCAGTTCCGTTTCGGGCTGTACTGTCTGTCTTCCCATCTTTAATTTTTCACATCTCTACGCCAGTTAAAGAGATCTGAAATTGAAAAAGAGATAACCCTTACTCGGTTAATTCAGATATCTGCCATCTTTAATTGATTAAAATTTGCCTCTAATTCAATTTCTTATATATTTTATTGAATTGGCTAAATGTCATAAAATCGAATTTGTGAAATAATTTAAAGAGTAAAACAGTTGGAAGTTTTGTGTAGTTCGTGTTGTGTAGTTTTCTAAGTGCAAATAACTTCGATCTATCTCTATGGAAGTCAGGGTCCTTTCGTAATTTATATATTTTTATTGCAATATGTGTAATGCGCGCGCTTCACTGATGTGATTCCTTAATCACGCAAAGACGCAACGATTAACTGATAAAAGAAAACAATAATAAATCCTAAAACAAGTTCAATTACGTTTCAGTACTATTCGTGTGGAATTCAAGATAATTATCGTGTTTACAGACATTGTCTAATATTTTCAGCTAGCACAAATCAACATTAATAATAATTATTAAGTCAATTAACCGACCTTACATTTTAAAAGAACAGAAAAATATTGGCAAACATGTCTTAATTACACGTACATAATCGATCATATATGTAATCTTGTGCGTAATTTGCCCAATATGAATTAACTTAACTTCAATCAATTTCAATCCACTAATTAACATAAAAGCAGCTTACCACATTTTATGTGCTCTTATATTCCTTAACTTCCACAAGTTTCATATCAGCCACACCTTTTTAATTAAGAGCCTTTACACAGATGCGTACCAGAATATCATATGCTGCAGGACAGCAGTGTACGGCTATTTATTAGAAATCGAACGGAACAAGGATCATAAAAATTTATCAATAAAGTGGGAGGTCGGTAATGAGTGTTTTTGGGTGTGGAAATAAATGTCCAGTTTTGGGAATGTGTTTGGATAAAATACCGGCATTTTCTTCGAATTTCGTGGAAACCCTTAGTATTAACGGCGGCGTCATATCCAAAGTAATATCTTATCTCAACCACGGGAACTTGTGTCGAAATGTTTTCTAATAAACAGCTGATTTTAAAAGGAACTGAAATGTTATTCATATGATGGATTTGCATCCTTTGATGCACTTAGTGCTAAAGCAATAAATGTGTATTAACTTTTAGAAGAAAATTTGAATTATTGATATCACCGATAACAACAAAATTTATGAGCTCAAGAATTGCATCTTTTTTTGTTCAGTAAAAAACTAAAAGAAAATTTTTGTATTCAAGTGCCAGTCATTTTTTTCATTCACAGATGTATGCTTCTGAATTTTTATACAAAACTAGACCATATTTTGACATCAAAAATTTATTTTTGAGATAAAAAGATCATTGGTAGATTTTAAAATATAAATTTCAAAAGTCTCATTCTGAAACAATGATATATGAAATAAATTCTTGATATCAATAGAAAGAAAATAAATTTTGGAGCTCAAAAATGAGAATCTGCTATCTAATATTTCATTTTTGCTATCCATACTTGAATTTTTGATCTCTAAAATCAATTTTAGAGATCATCAAATCATTTTTTATCTCAATAAAGAATGCCCAAGAAAAGTTAGCCAAGCTGTGACCTTGATTCAATTAGGTACATGAAATTGCTGATGCTTCTGATTACGGCTACTGTCATACCGTTCTCACTTAAAAATACATTTCTCCAAAGTTATGCGCTCATAAAAACAAATCTTACATTATTTTAGTATTAAAGATATTATAATTTATTTACGATTATCTCCTAACTCCGTGATCTCTTCTTTATAGTCTGTGACATCTATTGAATTAAATTACACCACTTAAAAATATCCATTAATTATCCGTATTAGACAAAGCACTATGTAAATTAAATGTATAACTCTTTCCATTACTGTTATATATCTGAATGCCAGATATAGCGACATCAGTTATCTCGTTCAGAGATGGCTTTAACTAACAGACTTTAGAACGTCAGGACGATACCGTTTAATGGCATTTTTTCTGCCGTTAAATGCTAATATGGCACAGAAGCAATATCATTGGGGTGCTTGAAAAGATGCATAAAAATACTGGTAGAGAGACGATATTACCATGCCCTTGCCAAGTCTTAAAATTAACACCATTTAGGCCACTAAAAATGGCGCCATTTCGTAAAACTGAAAAGAAGTGAATATGCAAGGACGTTATAACGTCATTATAGATGTAATTAAAGAAAAATGTCTAGCCTTCTCATTGAAACATTAAGAATTTCGCCAACATATGGTAAACATACATAAACATAACCAAATAACCAAATACTTTAAGGCAATGTGATATTTGACTACATGGTAACAACATATTTAATATGCGATCAAAATGTCAAAACTAATAAACATAGACGTTTGTGAGTTTACAACGACGTTTACAAAACAACCGCCGGAGTATATGCCAAATTTAGACCAACCCATGTGGCAGCTACGTTTTTGGCGACAGACTTGTTGATAATTCGCGAACCATATTACATTTTTGATGCGCATTTTACGAATCAACTCTTCATGGTTTATCTTGAACTTAAACCGCGATTCGTCAAGGCCATTTATTGAAAATAAATTAGGCAAAGTGCCATTGCACATGCTCAGCAAGAGTACATTGTAGCCTGCACTGATGACAAGGATTGTAATGCGATAATACAAATTTTTCTACTCGCTTAGTACCAAGGTATTGCTGTGAAAGCTACAGCAAAAATTCACTTTTCTAGTTCTTGGGGGAGAGGGGACAAAACTCTCCCCTCCAAACCACTTAGAATAAGTACATCTATTTAGCAGAAGGTGGAATACAATATGCGCAGATGGTTCGGCCACTTGACAGTCTCAAAAGTGCTCTATGTAACAAGAAAAATACACAGTAAGCTAACAGTATTGCAAATAGAATTTGATACAATGATGGAGGCTCATTTAAATAGACTTGGAACGCAGTTTAAACATAATACAAGGGATATAGTGGATGTCACTATATCGTCGGCAAAGTTGTTTAGTCTAGAACTGACTCATTGCTGTCCGGCCGTACCATGCATCAGTAATGTATCGCTATGAATGGGAAATACATGACGAGTAATGCCCGTGTTTCATACGGACATGCTGCATAAAAGTTCATTGGCACGCCCATTAGAGTGTGTAATTACATGACAATTGAGAAGAAACTTTAAAATTTTTGGCCAGTAAATGTCCGGTTTATTTCCGTCTACTGCTTTGACATTTTCGAGATCTCTGTTGTGGAGGTAAAGTTATACTCAAAGAGGCAAAAAGTGGATCTGGTGCAAAATACAAAAATAAAATCCTAAAATGTGCCAAAACAAATACATTAAAATGTAGGTAGATAATTTTATAAAATGTGTTGTTTGGTGCCTCAACCAAACACTGTTGTCTGCTAAAAACAACTTCTCATACTCGTCTGCTTAACGAATCAGTAATCAGATAAAGTTAAATGCCATGCTTTAAATTAAATCCATTTAAATTCCATTTTAATCAATTTAAAGGTGAAAACTGGTAATGAGCTATGAAACATGAAAATATGGAATAATCGTATTCTTATAGAAATGCTATAGCGCAAAGGCCTTCGACACAAGGAATAGCAAAGATCTATGCAATCTCCTACGCAAAGCAGGCTACCAAGATATGACGATTTTGATTATTCGTGCATTCTGTGATGGCATGAGAAAGACAGGAAAGGGGCGATTTTTCATTTGTAAAGCAAGGCTGTGTCTCAGTGCCCACGCTTTGTGAAATTCTGTTATCATGTATACTAAGATATGCGTTCCTCGACAAAAGCGTGTATATGGAAGTGTAATCTGATGACAGCGTTCTGATAGAACACGTAAGGTGCATGGACGACTCTCTCAATCCGAGAGCTAGGCTCTATGACCAACTAAAAGACTGAAATCGTCGCAACGGCCGTCTGTGTCTTCGATACAAAGACACTCTAACTTCCGATCTGAAATCATGCCATAGAGACACAAAGCACTGGGAACGTGATGCCCAGTCCAGGAGTTTGTGGAGACACGTGAGCCATATAGCTTTGAAAAGCTTCGAAAAGAGACAAACAGATGATGATACAGAAGCAAAGGCTGAGAAAGATCCGCTCCGAGCTGACTCCAACTACAGAACTGACTCATTGCTGTCCGGCCGTACCATGCATCAGTAATGTATCGCTATGAATGGGAAATACATGACGAGTAATGCCCGTGTTTCATACGGACATGCTGCATAAAAGTTCATTGGCACGCCCATTAGAGTGTGTAATTACATGACAATTGAGAAGAAACTTTAAAATTTTTGGCCAGTAAATGTCCGGTTTATTTCCGTCTACTGCTTTGACATTTTCGAGATCTCTGTTGTGGAGGTAAAGTTATACTCAAAGAGGCAAAAAGTGGATCTGGTGCAAAATACAAAAATAAAATCCTAAAATGTGCCAAAACAAATACATTAAAATGTAGGTAGATAATTTTATAAAATGTGTTGTTTGGTGCCTCAACCAAACACTGTTGTCTGCTAAAAACAACTTCTCATACTCGTCTGCTTAACGAATCAGTAATCAGATAAAGTTAAATGCCATGCTTTAAATTAAATCCATTTAAATTCCATTTTAATCAATTTAAAGGTGAAAACTGGTAATGAGCTATGAAACATGAAAATATGGAATAATCATATTCTTATAGAAATGCTATAGCGCAAAGGCCTTCGACACAAGGAATAGCAAAGATCTATGTAATCTCCTACGCAAAGCAGGCTACCAAGATATGACGATTTTGATTATTCGTGCATTCTGTGATGGCATGAGAAAGACAGGAAAGGGGCGATTTTTCATTTGTAAAGCAAGGCTGTGTCTCAGTGCCCACGCTTTGTGAAATTCTGTTATCATGTATACTAAGATATGCGTTCCTCGACAAAAGCGTGTATATGGAAGTGTATTCTGATGACAGCGTTCTGATAGAACACGTAAGGTGCATGGCCGACTCTCTCAATCCGAGAGCTAGGCTCTATGACCAACTAAAAGACTGAAATCGTCGCAACGGCCGTCTGTGTCTTCGATACAAAGACACTCTAACTTCCGATCTGAAATCATGCCATAGAGACACAAAGCACTGGGAACGTGATGCCCAGTCCAGGAGTTTGTGGAGACACGTGAGCCATATAGCTTTGAAAAGCTTCGAAAAGAGACAAACAGATGATGATACAGAAGCAAAGGCTGAGAAAGATCCGCTCCGAGCTGACTCCAACTACAGAACTGACTCATTGCTGTCCGGCCGTACCATGCATCAGTAATGTATCGCTATGAATGGGAAATACATGACGAGTAATGCCCGTGTTTCATACGGACATGCTGCATAAAAGTTCATTGGCACGCCCATTAGAGTGTGTAATTGCATGACAATTGAGAAGAAACTTTAAAATTTTTGGCCAGTAAATGTCCGGTTTATTTCCGTCTACTGCTTTGACATTTTCGAGATCTCTGTTGTGGAGGTAAAGTTATACTCAAAGAGGCAAAAAGTGGATCTGGTGCAAAATACAAAAATAAAATCCTAAAATGTGCCAAAACAAATACATTAAAATGTAGGTAGATAATTTTATAAAATGTGTTGTTTGGTGCCTCAACCAAACACTGTTGTCTGCTAAAAACAACTTCTCATACTCGTCTGCTTAACGAATCAGTAATCAGATAAAGTTAAATGCCATGCTTTAAATTAAATCCATTTAAATTCCATTTTAATCAATTTAAAGGTGAAAACTGGTAATGAGCTATGAAACATGAAAATATGGAATAATCGTATTCTTATAGAAATGCTATAGCGCAAAGGCCTTCGACACAAGGAATAGCAAAGATCTATGCAATCTCCTACGCAAAGCAGGCTACCAAGATATGACGATTTTGATTATTCGTGCATTCTGTGATGGCATGAGAAAGACAGGAAAGGGGCGATTTTTCATTTGTAAAGCAAGGCTGTGTCTCAGTGCCCACGCTTTGTGAAATTCTGTTATCATGTATACTAAGATATGCGTTCCTCGACAAAAGCGTGTATATGGAAGTGTAATCTGATGACAGCGTTCTGATAGAACACGTAAGGTGCATGGACGACTCTCTCAATCCGAGAGCTAGGCTCTATGACCAACTAAAAGACTGAAATCGTCGCAACGGCCGTCTGTGTCTTCGATACAAAGACACTCTAACTTCCGATCTGAAATCATGCCATAGAGACACAAAGCACTGGGAACGTGATGCCCAGTCCAGGAGTTTGTGGAGACACGTGAGCCATATAGCTTTGAAAAGCTTCGAAAAGAGACAAACAGATGATGATACAGAAGCAAAGGCTGAGAAAGATCCGCTCCGAGCTGACTCCAACTACAGAACTGACTCATTGCTGTCCGGCCGTACCATGCATCAGTAATGTATCGCTATGAATGGGAAATACATGACGAGTAATGCCCGTGTTTCATACGGACATGCTGCATAAAAGTTCATTGGCACGCCCATTAGAGTGTGTAATTACATGACAATTGAGAAGAAACTTTAAAATTTTTGGCCAGTAAATGTCCGGTTTATTTCCGTCTACTGCTTTGACATTTTCGAGATCTCTGTTGTGGAGGTAAAGTTATACTCAAAGAGGCAAAAAGTGGATCTGGTGCAAAATACAAAAATAAAATCCTAAAATGTGCCAAAACAAATACATTAAAATGTAGGTAGATAATTTTATAAAATGTGTTGTTTGGTGCCTCAACCAAACACTGTTGTCTGCTAAAAACAACTTCTCATACTCGTCTGCTTAACGAATCAGTAATCAGATAAAGTTAAATGCCATGCTTTAAATTAAATCCATTTAAATTCCATTTTAATCAATTTAAAGGTGAAAACTGGTAATGAGCTATGAAACATGAAAATATGGAATAATCGTATTCTTATAGAAATGCTATAGCGCAAAGGCCTTCGACACAAGGAATAGCAAAGATCTATGCAATCTCCTACGCAAAGCAGGCTACCAAGATATGACGATTTTGATTATTCGTGCATTCTGTGATGGCATGAGAAAGACAGGAAAGGGGCGATTTTTCATTTGTAAAGCAAGGCTGTGTCTCAGTGCCCACGCTTTGTGAAATTCTGTTATCATGTATACTAAGATATGCGTTCCTCGACAAAAGCGTGTATATGGAAGTGTAATCTGATGACAGCGTTCTGATAGAACACGTAAGGTGCATGGACGACTCTCTCAATCCGAGAGCTAGGCTCTATGACCAACTAAAAGACTGAAATCGTCGCAACGGCCGTCTGTGTCTTCGATACAAAGACACTCTAACTTCCGATCTGAAATCATGCCATAGAGACACAAAGCACTGGGAACGTGATGCCCAGTCCAGGAGTTTGTGGAGAGACATGAGCCATAAAGCTTTGAAAAGCTTCGAAAAGAGACAAACAGATGATGATACAGAAGCAAAGGCTGGGAAAGATCCGCTCCGAGCTGACTCCAACTACAGACGGTTACAAGTGTCGGATCTGCTGGAAGACGTATGCATCCATAACAGGGCTGTCGTCACTTAACATGTCCGTATGGTTTTGTTCCCTGCTTTCTCTGTTCTATATTTTCTTTGCTACAGTCGTTGTTTTCGTTTATCCTTGGTATATACCAAGTGACGTAAGTTTTAAACAATTTAATGATTTAGATTGCTTTCGCCCTAGAGCTATTTTCCTACACTTTTAAACTGTTCAACTATTGGTGATTAGGAAAATAGCGAAAGTTTGAATTTGTAAAATACATCTTTTAATATATCTTTTCGCCATCCAGTCTTTGGTAGTTACTCTGGGTTGGTAGTGGTTATTCACTGCTTAAACACCTTAAACCTTAACAACCATATTAACAATCGATCAAACATAAAAATAAACCTATTGATAAACGCTAGTTCAACAGGCAACGGAGGACTAAATTTTGCGGGGATATACTTTAATATGTCACTTTGGTCGTCCTCTAATTTTGTTTGAAAATTACTTGCATTTTATGTCCAAACTGGACATGGCAATTTTGTCATCTATGGCCATGCATTGGCTCTACACGGCACGAGCGTCTTAGTATCTAACATGTATAATTTGAACTAAAACCTGCAACTGCTAATTATAGTCCTTATAAGACAGTGGACAGCCCTACTCCATAATAATGCTGTTTTCATGCAAAGACTTTCAGTTTACTCTCTTTAGCTAGACCGATTTCGCACCCAAGAGCTAAATTATCTTCTGGATGTGTGTTTATTGGTCAGTTCGGGATGTGTGTTGATCAGTCCATGTCTCTATGTTCACCGGGAAGCCTTTGCTGTGTGTTTACTGGTACATCTGTGACTTCGTGCTTGCTGTACTGGTCAGTTCGTATCTGTGTTTTATTATTCAGTCTGTGTCTGTGTGCTTACTGGTCAGTCCGTATGTGTGAATTTACTGGTCACCCCATGTCTATGTGTTTACTGATCAGCCCGTGTCTCTGTGTTCACCCGTCAGCTTATGCCTGGGTTTTACTGGTCAGTCTGTGTCTGTGGGTTTACTGGTCAGCCCGTGCCTGTGTTGGTTTGCTGGTCAGCCAGTGGCTGTGTTGGTTTGCTGGTCAGCCCGTGCCTGTGTGGGTTTGCTGGTCAGCTCGGGTCTGTGTGTTTACTGATCAGCCCGTGTCTCTGTGTTCACCCGTCAGCTTATGCCTGGGTTTTACTGGTCAGTCCGTGTCTGTGGGTTTTCTGCTCAGTACGTGCCTGTGGGTTTCCTGGTCAGCCCGTGTCTGTGTTGGTTTGCTGGTCAGCCCGGGTCTGTGTGGGTTTACTGGTCAGCCCGTGTCTGTGGGTTTCCTGGTCAGCCCATGTCTGTGTATTTCCTGGTCAGCTCGTGTGTTTGTGCTTACTAGCCCGTGTGCCTACTGCTGTGTGTCCTGTGTGTCTACTGTTCTTTCTGCGTAATGCTAGTCTTAACATGTTTGCTTCTGTAAGACAAAAGGGCGTATGTATTTTACGTTCTTAGTTGTGCAAAAATCATTCAGTCTTTTGAATAATATTTTCTACATATGACCTCATCCTTACATAAACATTCATGTCAAAGGTTAAAAAAAATATGTGTCCTATTGCTGTCGAAATTTTAATAAGGCGAGGAAAAAATAATCGGGTCACTAAATTCGAAACTAGAAAAGGAAGTGGCCTAGCCTGTGGAATGCCATTTTCACATTCATTAGGGAATTATTGATATTGAAAATTAATTTTTTATCTCAAAAATTGATTTCTTGATATCAAGAATTAATTTTTGATCTCAAAAAATCCATATTTTGATATCAAGAATTAATTTTTGATATCTGAAATTGTAGTTTTGATATCTCTAAATGTATTCTTGATCTCAAAAAATAATTTTTGATATCAATAAATATTTAGAGATATCAACAAATATTTATTGATATCAAAAATGTTTTAAGGATATCTAAAATTGAATATTTGAGATCAAGAATTCAATTCTTGATAGCAAAAATGAAATATTTGAGAGCAAAATATCAATTTTGAGCTCACTAATTCATTTTCCTTTTATCGATATCATGAATTTTTTCAGATGTCATTATTTCAGAATGAAACTTTTTAATTTGTATTTTGAAATCTGCAAATGATTTTTTATCTCAAAAATTGATTTTTATACCAAAATATCGGTCTATTTCTTTAAATAAAAAAATTAAGAAGTACACATCTGTAAATTAATAATGACTGGTCCTTGTATACAGAATCTTTCTTTAAATTTTTACTGTACAAAAAAGAAGCAATTCTTGAGATCAAAATTTGTGTTGTTATTATTGATCTCAATAACTCAAGTTTTCCAAAATTTAATTGACGATTCGTTAAATTTTATGTAAACGTGTGTCTCCCTTAAGATTTTTTAGTTTGTAAATTTGATTTTTTATCTCAAAAATAAATTTTTGCCATCTAAAATTCAATCAATGACAGCAAAATATAAATTATTGAGATCTACATTGATTTCTTGATATCTTTAATTACATTTTGATATCAAAAATAAGCTTTTAGAGTAGAAATTTTGCGCTCGCATTTTGAAATCAGAAACAGTTCAAACGCTTCAAATTAGCAATTTATAAATTGATGATGACAACTTTATGTCATACTTAAGTTTCATAAAACCATTAAACCATATTTTACGGGGTAAAACGAAACAAGAATTTGGGTCAGTGCCGGACCGCGAAAATTTTCAAAACTAAAACGTTTGGTAAGACCTGGTCTGATTTTTTTAAGACATCGGAACAAAAGATCGCAGGCCAGTTTATGATTTTTTTGGGGGATAAAAAACAAGTCCCTTTTTCCTCCTGGCCTAATATACAGTGTATTTCATAAATATGGAATATTTTCGGGAAGGGGGATTTAGTGCTTCAGCTAATAAAGAGTTTCAGCAATACTTGCCTGTGGTCGTTTCGTTTACAGCCTTCAAGAGTCTTTGTTGTTAAAACAAAACACTTCAGCAATCTTATCATTTGGGAGATTTGTTTCTAACCAGCGTCATGTTGGGAAAAGTGACACAAGTTTGTTTAACAGAAGAAGTCATTGTTTATGGTCTCAGACTGTAGCTAAAAAACGAAACTTCGGCGCATGCAATGGAAAACATCGTCGAATTTTTTCCTGCCCAAATCCCTCTTCCCCCAAAATAACAAGAGTTCTGAAACACACTGTATTTTTTCAGCTCCCCAATCACGTCTCCTAAATAGGTAGGTTTTCAGAGTTAATTGCACAGCAGTGTGTCTGATATTGACGTTAAATCCCTTCTCTTTTATCATCTGTTTCCGTTCTAGTTTATTATTGTTTAAGTCTATTTTTGGGAGGTAATCATCGCTCCAAAAAATTAACAAAAACATTTTCGCTTAATTACATCAATGCCACATGGTTTCGCTGAAGCTGCAAACAAGCATGCATTAGTCACTAGAAAACCGTGAATAGATGAATAGAATGAATGCCAACGTGTGCGTCAAACGGGAAGTTGGTCTGGGCGATAATACGAACACTTACGTTTGATTACGCCTGAACATTGTGCTGGGAGTATGTCAAGGCATTACTGGTCCCGCTCGGCATTTTAGTTGCTTTTGAGGCATTTGGATCAATGAACAATATTTTAGCAGATGCTGACAGTGAATAGAAGTAATCATTTGATTGTCTGTGAGCAATAAAAATAGTCGCTCCTGGCTACCGATTCACGAAAGACTATGCAGGAAATTGCTCACTTCCTTCGCCGCTGCCTTAACTTTCAGCGAGAACAGGACTCCTTCTGTCACACGGCCTACCCTTGTGTAAAAGGTGAAACATAAAAAATAAATGAAGGTGATTATGACACCGTAGTCTGTACGTGGTAGCGCAGTAACCAAGATGCTATTTCACTTCTAAAACCGGCAACCAGTTGTTATTTACAGCCTGTTATCAGAGTGACTACTGTTAAGTGTAACAGGCGTCGACAGGATGTTTTTGGTCTACATTTGTTTACTACTACTACTACTACTACGACTACTACTACTACTACTACTACTACTACTACTGCTACTGCTTCCAGTACCACACCACCACTTCTACTACCATGCTACTACTACTACTATGCTATTATAACAGAAATAATAATAATAATAATTTCCAATACATTGTATTTACAAAGATATAAATTATTGTGGATGAAAAAGTTAGCAGATATTGACTTCTTTTGAATCAATTCGAAGCATTTGGGCAAATACTGTAATCTGCTTGGTTGATACCCAAATCAATAATTTTTCAATGTTGATCGGAACGTTAACGTCCGCAGATATTGCAGTTATAACAAGGTCACATAACAAAGCATACATCGAGTCAACATGAAGATAATATGGACCTAGAGGTCAACATTTTCTTACTGGTTAATAACACTTCATGTTTACTCAAAACAAGTCAATATCTGCCAATTATTGAACAATAAGAGAATGTTGAACTGTGAGGCAATTTTTCATAACTAATCAATAATATCTAGCATGACGTATTATTAGGTCAGGTCAACATTTTCAAATAACTAGTTAATATTATTTTCAAGATCATTCACAGTAAGTCAGTGTATACTTTTTTACATTGCTGTTCTGATGTGTGGATGGCAAATAATTAAAATATCTCTATATTTGCGTTTTGGTCAACATTAAAAATATTGACCAATCAAATTACAGCTTTTACCCAAGCCATTTAACATTTTTAATTGTTGCATGGGTTTAGGTCAGCATTTGAAAATTTCTCAAGAGGAATCTTTTTCCCTATTCCCGGGATTCTGCACATAACGGAACACATAGCAAAACAGATATTGACTCAGTTTGACTGAACATTTGTTCATGTTGGATTTTGAGAGATCAACATTTTTTGCTTAGACGTTTATCGACGGTCGAGACCAATTACAAGCAAAGCTTATAATGTTCACTGGGAATGTTATCCAAAAGAAGTCAAGGTGTTCCAAATACAATACGATTTCGGGTCAACATTAGAAAATGCTTCCGTTTCCTGGGTTTTCTGGACTTTACGGAACATATAAAAAGTTGACTTGGCTTATTTTGAGTTAACATTAGACCATGTGGATCCTTGGACAAAATGTTGACCGAAAGGTCAATATATCATAATGTTTACTGAAATACAATCAATATCTGCTTATCACCGAAGTCCAGATACAAGTCTCTTACTCTGAAGCGAATTACGAATTCTTGAGTGCAAGGGCTGCTGTACCCTTCCACCACAGACTATTACGACACTCATTGTTTATGCTGACAATGTTTGCTTGGTAAATTCGGTCCTGAAGAGGCGCCGTGTTTGCATCAGTCAGGCGGAGTGTCTTGTTTTTAGGCCACATAATGTCTGAAACGATCATTCAACTTCCCACACTGTCTCAAGGGACCTTTACCTGTCTTAAAATCTAGACTTAAAAGAAAAAAACACAAAGGAACATGACTCACACAAGAACCGGATGTTTGCCATCAAATTTTAATTAAAACGCGAAGTTCAATAGATGCTGGATAGACGTAGAGCCAGATCAACGTCGGGATTTGGTGTATATGAAAGTCGAAACAACGTCTTTTCCCGGCGTAGTATAGACGTCGTAGGATAGATGTGAGGGAGGCCACACTGCACAGATGTCGGGAAAGGTTGTTGCATAAACATGGAGAATCGACATTCCCGAGATACCATGATCGCCCTTCCGCCAAAGTATCCATCGCTCTTTGGTCAGTCCGTGTGTTAAATATTATGAAGTCTCTTTTCTGCCTCAATCCCCAAAGCAGGCGAAAAAAAATCAGATTTTTATGTTTGAATTTTCATTTTGAGCATTTTCTAAGAGACCTTTTCAAGGCTGCCACACTTCCAGTGAGCGATAATAGGATAACGTTGTTGTTTTTCATCAATAAAAATTATCAACAACAGTGTCAATGATTTCTTTCAATTTTAAGTTTATTCGTTTTTTACAACATCGAATATAATTTAAAAATAAACATTATACATATCTTAAGAAAAACGACATTGTCTGGGCAACGTTTTTCCTTTTTTAACATTGCTTAACGTATTTAATGGCCTTCGAAGACTTTGTGAGGGAAAAGGACATGTCAAATAGCAGAAGCAGTATCATACAGACATTTCCCCAATTAATTTTTTTTGTTAACAAAAGCGAATTAAGTTAGCAGTGGCCAGATAGCGGAGATGGTTACTGCCGTTTTATTTTCCATCCTGAGCGCGAAAGCTGAGCGTTTAGGCTTGTGTCAACCACAGAGACATTGATTAAGTGAGTTCCAAGCGCCAGTGTCTCTGTCACCCCATATGTTACAGGATGCCTCTGTCACACATATGTTTCATAATGTCCCAGTCACCCATATGTTATATGATGCCTCTGTCACATATATGTTACATGATGCCTCTGTCACACATATGTTTCATAATGTCCCAGTCACCCATATGTTATATGATGCCTCTGTCACATATATGTTACATGATGCCTCTGTCACACATATGTTTCATAATGTCCCAGTCACCCATATGTTATATGATGCCTCTGTCACATATATGTTACATGATGCCTCTGTCACACATATGTTTCATAATGTCCCAGTCACCCATATGTTACATGATGCCTCTGTCACATATATGTTACATGTCTCTATCACACATATGTTACATGATGTCTCTGTCACATATATGTTACATGATGTCTCTGTCACACATATGTTACATGATGTCTCTATCACACATATGTTACATGATATCTCTGTCACACATATGTTACTTGATGCCGCTATTAACAAGCCCTCCAGTCATTGCCCTCACAGTCTGTCAACAGCAATATGACTATTTAACCCCCAGCTAAGCCACAGCAGTGTCAAGCAAAAGGCTCTATCAGATTATGAGGCAAACCTAGGCCAAACCACAGAAGAAAGGCGATGCCAGCGTATTATTATTCCTTCCAGAAAGCAACAACAAGCTAATGACGTTATGACTGTAAGTCACATTACACGTGTTGCCATGTCGACAACCTTTTGAAAAGGACAGCCTCAGTAAATGTCACAACCACAGCCTTTTTTTTCCTTCTCGACGCTTTTCTGTAACATTTTCAGTCATTTTCTGTAACATCTCATAAAAAATGCTGAGATTAAAATGTCATTAGAGATACATAGAACTGTGTAACCACGTACGCACCGAATGAGCATAGAATTCTGTCCTTTCTCCCACAATATTTGACACATGGATATATTTGATATATTGGCACGAAGAAGGTGTGAAAAACTCCTGTTATTCGGGTGCAATTCACCGCATTTTCAATAGAAGAGCAGAGCTTATTGCCCGGATGTAAAGATCGCACAGTTCCTTCTCCCAGTAATTTCCGTTAAAATGACAGGCGCACAATATGGCAACCGGAAGTGACGAGCTGACGCTTCGGCAATAATCGCGAAGCATTGTCGTATCCGCTGTAAAAGCTCGCCCACCCTGAAGCTTTAGTTCCAGTTATTCTGTTGTTAGTGCCACTTGCTGTCATCCACACAAGGGCTAATGGTCAGCTCAGTTGGTTAGAGCGTTGGTCCAGTAATCCCAAGGTCCCGCCTTCCAATTCGACCCAGGTGGTAAGCAGAGGATCGGCTTCTCTCAACCAAACATATGCACCAGGTTAGTCATCGATCAAGGGATTCAAAATTCAAAAGAGTATACATACAGTGGAACCTCTGACTCAAATCACTTCGCAAATACGACCACTTATGGAAAAAGGACTCATTTTCGACCGAAGTAAGTGGTGTATGGATTTACCCCCAAACTTTCGATGTTTCAGAAAAAATATGAAAAAAAGATATCTGCACTTAACGAAGACATACGTTTCTCTTGGTTAGAAAATAGGCACACGATGCCCAGCATTCAGTGTCAGGAACAGCTACTCAACACGCCCCCCCCCCCCGGCCCGGACATTAAAGCAATACATTCTACAAGAAGAGCCTCATTACGAACCCTCTCACAGTGACATCATTCGAGATCAATTTCATTGGCTAATAGGAACTGCAAGAAATGAGCAGGGGGGAAAGTGCACATTAGCATGCGGTATCCATAGCAACCAATCAATAACTCCGAGAAGGCAGGCGCGGGCAGTAGGGTCTTGATCAATTATGAATGGCACTCCAGCAAGTACCAGAAAAGGGGGGTTATGTTGAGCAGACACGACTGCAAAAGAGACACCCTAAATATATACAGCCCGAGTTTGGCAGCCATCTTGAATTATTCTAAATATATTGTAAAGGAAGCAAAAAATACAATAAAGCATAAAATATGAGGATTTTTGTTGTGAAACTTAAACAACGATAGTACAGGGCGAGGTATAGATCATCACTCATTCTATTCAACAAGTAGTAAACAAATAAACAAAAGTGTAAACCAAATCATAGTCTTACAGCAGCATTGACGGTGTAAATTTAAAAAGGGGGTTAAAAATAAGAAAAATAAACAAATTTAGAACACGGTAGATGCTTTGATTTAAAATTTTACTTCTTGTCTTGTGAAAAATAAAGAGGAATAAGGAAAGGGATAAAAATCTTTCCAATAACATTTTGCGTCAAGAGAGCTGTTTTGGATATTTTTAAATTTGCAAAACATTCCATCCAGGGAATCTTGAGTAAGTTCTAAAATTGACAGTGATTATTCGACCGCTCTAAATGCTATTAAAAGTAATGGCGCAAATACTGTGGATCTAAGACTGTCACGGAGAAGTTGTTTTGAAGATGCCAGGACTGAATTTATAGACATTACAACAAAGAACGCGCTAAACATATAGGTGCTTTTCAAATTACAGCAGATCCTTATCATATCTGGTTGAGCTTGTTATCAGTTTACAGCCGAATAACCTCTACGTGGAAACAAAGAGGCAAGCCAAAGAACGAATCAACGACGCGACGATGGGGACAGTACTCTCGTTTTCACCGCGCCCGCGCAAACCGCATTATGACGAAATCCACATGAATCATTTCAACTACGAGGTACTGAATAACGCAAGGAATCAAATTCTCCACAACACAAGTAAAGCAGAGAAGTCGGGAATGAAGAAAAGTTCTTCTGTCTTCCTGAGCACATTGAGCTGGAAAAGATTCAACATGGGTGGCAAGAGGAAGGACAAGGTCGGTAACATCCGGGATATACAAGTTCAACCGGGTATGCACTGCGATGTGGAGAACAATAACATTAAGTTTCAGAAGTCTTTTTCGTGCTACGCATTAAAAACTGCATCAATTGTTCCGGTGAATACGTCTTTCCCTCGCCGACTGGATGACTCCGATGTTCTGAAAAATCACACGAATAACAACATCATCCGGCGTACACAGAGCATTCGATTGGACAATCAAGCCATCCAATCAAATCGCGCAATTCAGCGCGCGCAAAGCAGTCGTCTCGACAACATCAAATCAAGTACGAGTGCAATCACACCTTTGGGTTATTCGAGCTTTCCATCTCAAAGTCAACATTCTACTACTGGCGCCAAATCGCCCAGTCCCCGTAAGACAGTCATCCAAGCATCGACTTCAGAGCTTCTCAAGTGCTTGGGCGAGTTCTTGTGCATTAAATGTGATCATTTGAGAAACATTGAACCAGGCGATGCTGTGCTTTGGCTTCGCACTGTCGATCGCTCCCTACTACTACAGGGTTGGCAGGACATAGGATTTATCAATCCGGCTAATGTGGTTTTTGTGTACATGCTTGTACGAGAACTGGTGGACGAAAGTATACGCTCCGAGCACCACCTCCAAGCTGTCGTTTTAACCTGTCTGTATTTGTCCTACTCGTACATGGGCAACGAGATTAGCTACCCTTTAAAGCCATTTCTCGTTGAAGAAAACCGCGATGAATTCTGGGACAGGTGCTTATTAGTCATAAATAAATTTAGTTCAAATATGTTACTGATAAATAAAGACCCTAGCTTTTTTACAGAAGTGTTCACTGAGCTAAAATCCTTTAGTACAATGGCTAACTAACAGCTTATTGTATGACTGTTTTAGGTTATATCTGTAAAACAGAACTGAGAACGAAACTTGCAAATTTTCACTGAGACAGTTATATGACTGCGGTAACATGTTAATGTATCGTGTATTCACAGTAACATTCCGCTTCTGTGCATTGCCAAGAGAAAGTCTCTACTGTCCTGTACTTTTCCAATAGTTTTATTTCTCCTTCGCTCTCTTTGTCTTCATCTCTCTCTCTCTCTCTCTCTCTCTCTCTCTCTCTCTCCCTATCCCTTTCTCTCTCTCTCTCACTCTCCCCCATCTCTCTCTCTCTCTCTCTCTCTCTCTCTCTCTCTCTCTCTATATATATATATATATATATATATATATATATATATATATATATATATATATATATATATCACTCTCTCACTCCCCTCTCTCTCTCTCTCTCTCTCTCTCTCTCTCTCTCTCTCTCTCTCTCTCTCTCTCTCTCTCTCTCTCTCACTCTCTTTCTCTCTCTCCTATCTTTTCTCTTTCTCTTTTCCCTTTTCCACTCTTTACCCGTTTTTCTTTTATTGTTTGACCTTTATAATTTGGAGGAATTTCTGGTTCTTTAATCATTTTTTATTAATTTATTTATTTTTGTTTGACCTTTACAATATGGAGCTAATTGAGATCGGATAAACCAATGTCCGGAGAGACATTGGCCTTACAGTTTCTTTTAGTCAGATGTTTTCTTCAAATGTTTCAAATGACAACTCTGAGACATAGCAACACAGACTTACGCCCACCGCACCACAAGTACGAATTGCACTTCACAGAGTAATATGGGCACTTGGTCTTTGATCTACGTTTGAAATGTAAAGCATAAAAAATGTATTTCAATAAGGAGCCACTCCCAAAGTGTATCACTGGCAGGATGCTGTGTCTCTGGAATGAGGAATAACAAGCATACGCCTCAATCACTCCGTGTACGTGTGTGAACAAAAGTGCGTCGATTATACCAACAGTATTGTGGAGCTTCTGTGTGTTAGGATTCCTTAAGTGTTGTCAAAAGTATCAGCAACAGATTAAACAGCAAGAGTTTATAAAAGGTTAAGAACAAACTGACAATCGTAGTGTTACTAAATCAATATTTTTAAAGCATTTTTTTCCAAAAGCATACAAAAGGATACTTGGTTTGTTGGTTAGTTCGTTAGTTTTTTTTGTGCAGCGACTGAGACAACTAAATGTGATGATCTGTATGATGATATCAAGAAGAAGAATTTTGTATCAGTTTCACGGATGATTAAAAGTAAAGTCTAATTTATGTTAAAGTTTGAACAGTTATCAGCTGTGCAAATGTAAAGATAAGTAGAAAACTGGATAGGGAGAGGGGGCGGTGGGGGTAATTATTACAATAAAAATAATAACATATTTAATTGTTATTCTTTCCGAATATAGTTTTAAAAAATTGTTTAAAAACTGACTGTTTGGTTAATTTAATGGAAAATATCGCAAGGGTTTCGTGGTTTTAGTTCTGTATCTTGTCAACGTAACTGAATCATTTTCGCTTCGTTTTAGTATTTGAGTGATCTATTGGTTTCGGCGTGTTGACTTGGTTCCCGTTTGTAGGTACCGAATTAGTGCTTCGGCAGAACAGAAACGGCTCGTTGGTCAGTGTCATTTCAATAATCGACCATGCTTTGGTGATTTATCCAATCTTTGTTATTTATTTTTTTGTTTTCAGATCTGTGGTAGTATATTAATTTGTTATTGACAATATTGATTATTTATTTTACTAATTCCGTTCTTAAACATATATTAGTTTATCAGAGTAAAGATCTATAATGTCTACGCTTCGCCTTTGTACGCAATAATTTCAGTACTAGTATATGATACCAAGCTACTAAGTTCTGTGTTCAAGTAATACGTCAGATCACGATAGTACTGCAGTACCATGTGAACCTGTGGTACAATTCAGTTCTGTTCAGACAGCCTAACCCACACAGGCGTTTTACTTCGTTACTGTTAAAGGTATCTCACTGAAATACCGCAAGGTGCAGTTTCTGTTTTGAAACATCTGTTGGATTTCATTTTGAAGAATGTACTCGCAATCAGTGTGTGCTTTATGTGCAAGTTTATTTGCAACTGGTTGAATAAATTCAAAATATGCATCTTTCTACTGGCATAGAGATTTTACCAGGATAAATGTGGTTTTCTGAATAGTTTATTAACACTTTTGTAAATGCGTTGTATCCGCGATGAATGCATATCGCAGAAAACTCGCATAATGTTAATGTTGGCGTCGCTTTAAATTCACCGGAAGTGAGTATGACTTTTTTAACATTCATTTCCGGTAATTTAATGAGGAATACATTTATCAAAATGAACAGAAGAGACACTGGAATATGTTTGTTGGTTTAACGAACACAAATGCAATTGAACCAGGGTAATAAGACCAACGGTGAGACTGAACAAAATCGGTCCCATTTGCGGGATAGCCCAATGTGAGGGTTCCTTCATAACTGGAAGCTTCTACAACAGAACTATTGAAATATCTTGAGATAGTGCCATTCGCGCTGTGGTTCTATCCCGGTTTCCTTGTATAGTGTTTGAGAGAAATATTTGGCTTTCTTGATTAATGTTTCTTGTCAAGGAGTATTATTTGGATACAAACTACCTGTTAGTCATTTAAGTACCTCTTGAAATTTTGTTATCTGCTATATTATAGGTATCTATTAAAGTATAAATATTTGTCAAGGCATAGCCATGCGCTTTGTAGTCGTCTAGTATAATTTAAATTCCTGTTACAGCTAAAGCACTAAAATTGGACATCTAATTCTAATCAAATATGTAATATCATCTAGTATATTTTATAAATGAATGGCTTACGTAGAAAAGTCAAGAAAGCTTTTGTAAATTTCAATGTAGTTATCTCTTATAACTGATATATATAATGGCAAAAGTGTGCTTTGTTAACCGGAAATCGGTTGAATATCCAAAACGTGCATTGTGTCGTAATTGCTTCACGATCAAAATAATATTCGAACAATTTCCTGAAATTGTTAGGCATAACTATTACCACAGGATAGTTACACTACGATAACCCCATTACGATTACCACATGGCGATTACCTCATAACGACATGACCATTACCACATGATAGTTATACTCTGACGATTACCCGATGACGATTACCCCATAACGATTACCCCATTACAATTACCCCATAACGACTACCCCATGGCGATTACACCATAACGATTACCATATGAGAAATACAACATGACAACGATCACGTGACGATTGCCAGATGACGATTACCGCGAGTACCACATAGCTGAGGATGTTTGTGCGAAGTATCAAGTATTATTACAAGCTCTTATGTGATTTTAGAAGATTCTAGAATGATGTAATGGAGCCGTCGATTTGTTAGCATATAAGCTGCAATATAGTCATAACTTATTGTTTATTTATTTTTGTCAGTGCAAATAAAATATTACTTTAAATCCCAGGCTTTATCGATTTATCTTTAAAGGTAATTGTTGGCGAAACGTGAAAATAAAAGATGCAAGAAATAAGTATTACAATGAACGTGTAATGGTACCAAATTTTACAGGTTAAATCCATACAGTTTTTTCTCGAATAACCCCACATTGCTACTGCTACTTAAAACATCCTTTTACGTACCTAAATGGTGGAACTATAGCATTATAGTATCATAGCTGGCAGTGTAATATAATTCACATGCCAGAATATGTGGAAGTGACGTTTGAGACAATTACGGCGAAGGCAATCGTCTCTCGGAAAAGTGGAATTGGGCAACCACCGAATGCACATGTGGCACCGGGTGGCAAACAACTGCAATAAAAAAGTGTAAAATAATTTGTACACAGATCATGCTAAATCAACACCGCATTTTGTCGATAACATGACTGGTCTGTTGTAAACGTAATGTGTACTTGGTTCGGATATGGATTCAATGACATTTTAACTTTCAAAAAGAACACAGTTACATAATAGTGGAAACTTGTTACTTTGAAGTTTGCGTGTAATTTGAATAAATATCTCCAACAACTTGAGATAACATAAAGTAAACACGCCTCACCCTCAATGCCCTTCTTGTACTGGTGGTAAAAATATAAACATTGCATCAGGCATACTTGGAAGCCGCTAAAACGCTTGTGACGTAGTCAAAATGAAGAAGTATGACAAGTATGTTTTTGTCAATGTAATTTTTCTGCGCAAGCAAGGGTCTGCTTCGTTGTGGGAGCATTTTATCAGGAACACTTGGTATGTTGTACATACAGTGATAAACCAAGGACAAACAAATCTTACTGCGCCATTAATAAGCGCCAGTGATATGTCTGGAAATGTAATTGCTGTGGTGTTTAACCAAAGGTCTCACAGAGATAACACTTTTTTAACTGTTTATTTTACCTTTCAGTTACCTGGTATGCAACAAAAATCTTAAACTGAGAAAGATGTTTGTGAAACTAACATTTGGGAAATCTTTTAAGAAACCTTTAAGGAATCTTCTGCGTACGTGTATGTAAACTAATATTTTGTGTTTGTAAATATTTTTTCCCTGATGTCTCTTTCGTTACGCCAACAAAATGACTTTTGCCTACGCATCCGATTGCTTTCACAGACATAAAGTGGCATTGGATTTTAATGGCACTTCCGCCTGTCGTGATTGATTCATTTGACTCTATTTACGTGTGAGTCCTCATATCTGCAGTTAAATAACATTCTTTTGCAGAAAAAAACAGAAGGAATGACGTGTAGAGCATATAAGCCTATTGCTTAGTGAAACTTATGATGATAGAAAAGCTATTGGGAATCCAGAATTGAACAGAAATAAATGCCCCGTATATGTTTGTTGCTAGGTTACTTCTGGTAAACAAAGGCAAATTGCAGCAGAATATGTTTTCTTTGATGATTGCCGAATTTTGATCCGGACGCTTTAACATTATGCTAATTAACATACTTCAAAAACACACTTATGGGGTATCACTTAGAATATGAATGGCAAAAATATAAAAAAAAATGCAGTCTATTTGTGAAAATGTAAAAATGGCTTAGCAAAATAGTTTGATATTTTTTATTATTGTCTGTTATTCTTTTTGTCGCTTAACCAAACGAAACGTCGAACGGCAGAACAGCAGATTGAAAAGTAGGAACTCAGTTAATGCCTGCCATACCATTGAATATAACATATACAGTGATCTAACATAATTAACGTCTTACGATAGAGGTAAAAATTATAATATATAAAAATCTTTAAATTATACTGAAGTAGTTTATTGAGCAATTTTATCAAATATAAATACCAAATTTGAAACTCACTTCAGAATATTTTAGATTTTAGCATTTGTGTTGAATGTGTACAAGATGTAACATATGAATCACCAAAATATCAACTCAATTAATGGTTTTGAAACAAATAAGCCCCTCATTTTATGCGAGTGCTTCAGATAATAGAATTTGACAACTAATGTGTTTATTGAACATATTGCTCATTAATGTTTATTAGCAACGAAATGTATTGTTATTTATTGGGCGGTATAATGTAGTTTTGCTGAAGTGTATTTAAATAGACACACTAAGCCCAATCTGAAACATAGACGTCTAAAGCATGTGGAGTGAGGTGTGCAACAAACATTAACACAATGATAACTTGTGCACTACTTTTAGTGTTACTGTCGGTGGTATATACTGGGGTTATTTTAAAGGTATCTTCTCCAGCTGTAAATACAGCGATAAACACAATAGTGCAGCTTTACTCTCTAGAATTGTTTTCACTTTCCTATTATAACTAAATTCGTAATGGCAGCTCTATGTTTCCTTTGATCTGTGATAATTCTTTCCGCAACTCGTCAAAAACGCAGACAGCTTCCAATTCAAAATTTTACACGAATCTAGGGATATCGATTGTGTATTTGTGTGGAATTTTTAGACGAAAGGTACCGTAGGAGAACAAAAGGTTTATCGATGGTGGACAATAAGAAAGTACGTGAGTAGCCGCACGGGTGACTGAGCTCAGAGAATTGCTGTATTAGGCAGTATTTATTTTTTTGTTTCTCATAATAAGTTTTAGCACCAAATACCCAGTCAGCTGGTTAGTTTATTGTATTGAAATGTCAACTGCGTGTATCCACATGTTAGTCATTAAGAGTTTCGTTGCTGTATGAATGTTACAATTTAGAACGTTTTATACATTTCGAAATCTATTATTCACCTTTAAAAAAAGCGAAATGCAGATCTATTCAAAGTAGACAATTGCACCTATAGAATGTCAACAAAATGGCTCTAAATTATATTTGAGGTTTGGTAAATCAGTTTTACACATGATCTCTCCAGATCATTTAGCTATAACACCACACAATTTTGTCACTTTAACTTCCTGATTTATCAATAACCAATAACCAGATTATCAGACAATGAGCATAAAAAGCTATTCAATTTGGAAATAGACCCACACATAAATAAGAAAAACCTCTTTCGAAACCTGTATGGCATTGATGAATCTCTTAACGTCGGAATTAGATTATCAAGAGTCAAATGGCACAAGCTAATAATGAAGTCAAGCATCTTTGAACAATTGGTAAATAAGTAACACCAAAACCAAATGATTTCTTAAGCTACCAGCAAATCAACAAAGTACTGTATGCAAACCATGCAGGTTTTTTTTCTACATTTGTCTATAACTCAGAAATACCTATTCTAATTTTCCATCACGTAGCATCTGACCAAATCAAATTGTTTATTTGGGTTTTCGCTTGTCAATGAGTGTTAGCAGCTGATCTTTGGTTGCGTCTTTTGACTTTTTGTTTCCTGACAGATAATTATGTGTTGTTGCCAAGTCGTAATTAGCGTTCTATGTTTGTGTTTCTTTATATTTTCATACATGTGTAAGTTTCTTGTTTTCCTATATGAACGTGTCTTTTCTTTTATGTGTTTTCATTTTGCATGTTTGTTTGCGCACTCTCTGTGTGTATGTATGCAGGTAAATTCCTTATACCATCTGTGCATTTTACTTGAGTAAAACATCTCGAGCAATCCAAGTATTTCGTATGTCATTCCTTGATGACCTGACGGATTATAAGAATATTAGATTATCAATTGATTTTAATCTATTTGTATTTAAATTGTGTAATAGGATGTTAAAGCAAAGAAGGCATAATTTTGATAAGAATGCGTAGTGCAATATATAAAGGACTGTATGATGATGGTTTGTTGTTTCAGCTTTAACATATCTATTTACGTTTTAAAAGTGTCAGTACAATTTAGCACAGTAAAAACATTTCATACGTTTCATATGAACACAACATTTTTATAACAAAATAGTGTCATTGTGTATCACCTTTAGCACGTTAGCAAGCAAACATCCTCATTTATTCACGATTTTATAAAAAATATTTTCAATATTATGACTATTTTTACATTAAAAGTGCCCGCTACCCACATGAATAGTCTTACAATGCAATGCCATTAGATAAAGAATTCTAGACGCAGAATATTGCACCCTGTGAGTCATTCTTACAAGAATCCAATTAGATTGCCACAAGCTGAGCCCAGACATTTTTTACCATAACAATTTTCCCCACAGGGCATGCTGCAAATGAGATATCGGAGCGATTTAGTTCTTTTTTAAATATAAACTTATTGAGTGAGCACTGCTTGCAACCATGGCTGTTTTATCTTTTCGAAGTGATATTTAAAAGTGTCTATTTTGGGAGATTATAAGGGTACTTCTAAAATAACAAGAAGGCACTTATTTAGCCTAATACCGGTCTTACTGCTTAAATTGTCTGTAATTTGTATTTGGAACAGAATCAAAATATACAGACAAATAAACACTTTTGCCACCTTGTATCCATCCGAACTAACAATTTGGAATGTTTTTAAGATTTAAGCTTGTATTTAAGTTGTACAATATTTGTTAGCTCACTAATTCTCAAATTCTAATTGTGAAACACTGATGCTTGAATATAACACGAATATTAAAGAAGTCAAAGTGACTATTGACAGAACCCACAGACACTGACATTGAGCGTCGGATAAAAATCAAACGAAATAGCAGTTGTTTGTCAAATGCATCGTTAACGATCTCACTCTATCAGCAACAAAATATAGCATACCTTTTCCATGCTGAAACATTTTGAGATAACTCTTAACTTCAGTTCATGATTAATCACTTTACAAAAGAAATATTTTTTTTCGTAGAAAACAAATTTAGACGAGACGAAAACCTATTTCTCAAAGGCGAAATATTAAACACTTGACCAAGAAATAATATTTTTAAAATCACTTTCTCCCTTTGAGTAAAGGTGTAAACACTTTTTAGCCTGATTTAGCCTGATCTATGAAAATGAAAACAAAGGCGAACATAAATTGGGAACGTGCACAACTTCAGATCAAGTACTGCACGTTTGCGAAATTTGGAAGTCCTAGGGCCATTATAGTCAGAGGAGTAGCAAAGGCAAGAAATGAATAAGAAATAAATTAAATCAAACCAAAAAATGTTTTGATATATTGTAACAGTCTCGTAATTATAAAAATAAAAAACAAAGCATTTATGTCTAGTCTGTTTAAAAATTCTGTTGATTTATGCTATATTTTGCTATGTATGCAGGCAGTTTAAGGTAGTAAGTCTTTATTCCTTTTGACAGCTATTTCCACAATGCAGGATCAGCAACAATATTTACTGGCTGTTTAGATTTCCAAATAAAGTAGAATGCACATTTAATTTCCTTTTGAACTTCAAATTTTAGATATTAATCGATCAACCAGTATGATTGTGTATTTCTCAATGTAAAACAAAGAAGTGACTGAGCATCCTATGTTCTGGTCCATAGTGATATTCACAGATTGGTGTAATAATGCTTCACTAAATTGTGTATAAAAGAGAACAAAGGATTAAAAGAAACCATGCCACACACTGTTCATGGAGTGAGTCACAGCTGAAGCTATATCGAAAATCTTTGCTTGTGTAGGTCACAAATAATTGACTTATCCATCGTAAGAAATTGACGTATCGAGTCGCTCAAGTCAAGGCATTGTTAATTAAGATAACATTGAAGCGCACTGCCTGTTTTTTGTAGGCAACACATAAACTCATTATGAATATTTACTCTGGGCATGCATTCACAAAATATCACGAGGTTACTAGTGCCGTTAGGTTAAATACAGAGCTAATAATAATAAAGTAAATTACCTAAATACAAGAAAAATCAATTTTTTTAGAAAAAATACGTTATATTTCTCTCAAAGTATTTAATTGACCGAAAGAATTATTTTTAAATGAAAAACTGAAACTTTTCTTGAAATATAGATATAAGATGGTTCTGATATTTTCCTGACGAACGCTCTCATATTGTTACTCATCCCTTATTTTTATAGATAAAATAGTGTAGAAGAGATAGCACAAAATGATACTGGATCTCGTAGCAGTAACACTGTGGTGCAATCACAACACACACATATGTAAAATGTTTTGACCATAATTTTCTAATAATGTAATTTTCTGATACACATTCAACATTCTTTACTTTGAAGATAAATAAATTAAAATAAAAAGTTTTTGTAGTACTAAGTTTTTGAATACTTTAGTCTTTGTAAGTATTAATTTATTCTGTGTATTTATCTTTATCTGAAGAAATTTGTGACATCATTTCTAAAATGTCATAGTGTAATTTTTCATTTATGTTGAACTGTTTTAAACCCGTTGTTAAAACTAATTTTATTATATGCCTAGATGTCCGCGTACAAAGATATGATAGAAAAAAACGAGCATGTAGTTTTCATAGGCCAGATTGAATGGTTTCCCCCTATAAGCATATTCAAAATGCGATCAGATGTAAACAGTAAACAAAAAAACACGTGTTTTCGGACTTGAAAGTGAAGAGAAAGTGGGTCACAATGAGCTGCAACCGTCCTCAAAATCGATAAATGAGTTATTACTGTGATGATATTTACAGCACAGCCTGAAAACGAAACGTCATCTAATTAGAAATGCCATATAATTACGCAATTTGTGTATTTGTTGCGTTGTTATTTCGCGATTTGAGCTGAAATGAGTTACTTCCGTTGAACTGACAAAAATAAGAAGGAACGTTCGAAAGGGAGTAAATACTTGTTTATGAGGCGGACTTGTGATGTTACTTCTTAAACCACATGAGTTTAAGGCACATAAATTAAAGTGTACTATCACTGATGACAGAAGGAAGGCATTTTTAAAGGTAAATATTTATATTAAAGGGTAAATTGTTGGTAATTTTACACACGTCCTTCGGATGATTTTGTGTGCATTGACTTGAAATTAATAAAGATATAACTCATATAATGCCGCGGCTAGGGGGGTATTACGTCAGAAATAATCATTACACGTAGCAAATAAATACTTAATATTTATTTTCTTAAGTACAAAATCCGAGTCAAATATCAATATTCGCTGACCGCAGTACCGACTACGCGTCACCCCATCTGAGCATACTGAGTGCAAAAATAGTGCGTGGTAAAATTTTGAAGAACGACATAAAAATAGCAAAAGTAGGCATATAATAAAAGTTATACATCATTCTGAGTGCGTACGATATTGTTTTTTGCCTTCAGCCTACGGGCGTGTACGGACCTCCTCCTTCGGGGTCGGTATGTACGGCCCTACGGCTTCAGGCAAAAAGCAATATCGTACGCACTCAGAATGAAGTATTACTATTATATGAAATTGTAACGATCCCATAAGTTTAGGCAAGTGTTACGATCCCAATCGATAGCTATATAAGAGCTAAAGAGTGGCTTTATTAGCAATGGCGCAAAGTGTTTTCGCCTTAAAAAATAAAATGCGCAGTGTTGAATCGCCTGTGAATTTTTATTTAGGTTACCTTAAAGTGAAAGAGGAAACTGTTAAAAATTTCTTTGCAATTCTAAAGCTTCTTTGCCTGTTCGAAGCAGATGTTTTATTCGTAAAATAATGAAATCACTCTTTTCAGAGCTAGTTCTTGAAAGAAAATAATCATCACATTCCAGTACGTATTTAGTGTGACAACAATACAGTCCGACTTTTAATAACACACCGGAAACATAATGTGCTCTCACAAGATAGTTAAAAAATAAATGCTTCCGTAACAACTTACCAGTCTTCAGTAGACCGCCCTTTAGGTAAGCATCCATGAAAATCTTTTTTTGAAATGTTATCATTTTCTAAGATAGCAAACTGTAAACTGTAAGGCATATATTTTAAGTTAATACATGCAATGTGTTTTAAAAGTCATAGAACGCCTATATTGTATTTCATGGGGATGGTAAAGACTAAAAATGATTAAATCTGTTTTGCCTGAAATAACCATGGTTCGTGAAAAACGTTGACGGATATATATATATATATATATATATATATATATATATATATATATATATATATATATATATATATATAAAACTGTGTGTTTGTGTGTGTGTATGATTTTGTGTGTGTTTGTGAGTGTGTATATGTGTGTGATTTTGGGTACGTGTGAGCGTGTGTATATGTGTGATTTTGGGGTGTGTTTCTGAGTATGCGTATGTGTGTGATTATGGGTGTGTTTGTGAGTGTGTGTATCTGTGTGATTTTGGCTGTGTCTGTGTGTGTGTATATGTGTGTTCCAACAGCCACCCCTACTTACTACACATAAATTGCTGACGTCATCATTTTGTTAGAAGTTGTCTAACTATTGTCTTTGGCACTTCCACATTCCCTGTTAAACATTAAAATTTATTTATCACAGTTATGACGTGTCCGGCAGTTGAAACATGCAGGAGGCTATTCATAAATGCATTATCCACAAATTAACATTTATCCATTTAGGGCTTGATTTAATCGATTATTTCTGACTTGTAGCGCTGGTGGACAGCGCTTTTGGCTGTTGTACGAAGGACAGCGATGCTCAACCTCTTTCCAGTTGTGCATAGAAAGACGCAATCTGAAGCAAACAAATTTTTAGCTTGTATAGTCAAAGAAATGTACATCGATTTATTAGGCTTGGCGTCACAGGAACGACGCTGTTAAAGAAGACGTTGCGTAGAGGTTAAAAAGCCTGAATTGCTAGTAGATTATGGTTGCCCTCCCTGTAAAATATCTTGGTCTATTTGGCGTCTACACATCGCCATTGTCATTATCTTACACTAGCTTTTGTGATCGATGAACATACTACTTAGATACATCAGTGACCAATTCCAGTGGAATCGTTCCTTCTCCCCAGGACAAGAAGGGTTCGAGGTCCGTCAATTGCAATGACCATAGAGGTCAAATATACAGGCCATGGATCTTCTGGTGTACATTTCAGAGCACCGAGGTATGCATTAATTTGAACTTTAGTGAAACGCCATAGCTGGAGTAATGAGTCTTCGTGCAGATGAGTATTTGTAGAGCGATAATAGAGGGTTCGACACAGTGTATTTTTCAGTGCAAAAATGCTTTTCTTTACTTCTAAAAGGTTGCGTCATAATTTATAATGAAGTCAATTATGTGATGCACCTTTTCTGAAAATATGTCAAGAGATACCCAGGGATAACAAGAGGCTGTAACACCCGTGGTCACCCATCGAGATACGAATCTCATCACGGATGCGGTGATAGAAATCTGTCACAAACGGGGTTTTTATTGTATGTTTTGCAATTACTGCGTAGTATGTGCGCTATAGAGCATTGTTCTTTTGCTCAATCCGATTGGATTTTGGTGTATTGATAGCCAGTCTTAGATAAGTGCAATTCTTTGTTGCTATTCTACACAATTACTGGCAAAAAGGTTAATCTCAAATCTCCGTTTTTTTTAAGAAATTCTTACAACCGGTCCAGTGATGGGTGCATGTGTTTTCCATCTTACATGGATTGCTCCATCTTATTTTATTTTCCAAACCAAAATTTAGTCCTCGCCTTCTGACCACAATGGAATTCTTTGGAACGCCCACGCTGCCTTCTGTCAAAACATAACACATTCACCCAAAAGAAACATGACTCCAGCAACTAGCCATGCGAGAACACCAGTGTTATGTTTGTCTGACAGTAGGAGCATAGTCCAGCAAACGAGATTTAGGGCCGTTCCCTGCACGTTCAAGCCTGGGCCCCGTCAATTGCGTGTGTATTACATGTCTGGTTTCTTTGAACCTGAGCACCTAAAAAGCAGAAGACCATTTTGCCATTCACATGAAATAACTGTCAACGAAAGAGCACGGCAAAACGAATATCGCATATCTTGTATTAAAGTTGAATTGTTGATATAGAAAGTACAATATAAATAAAAAACCAAGTGTACGTCGGCTCCTGCTTGTACGCCGGTTGCCGGGCGTATGTTGTAGTTTTCAGCATACGGCGGTGCTTGAGCGTACACGGACTGCTGAGTGTAGCCAGGGGTTTAGCTGGCCACGAGATTCCAGATTATTATCTTTCCACGGTCTATACATGGTCGCTTTCCCAATGCCTGTGCATGTGTTGTTTCGACTTCTATTTGCAACCTCAAGCAACGTTGATTAGACGTCACATAATAGAGCTCTGCTCAACGTCGAAAAATAGACATTGTTTCGACTTCCATAAACAACCAAAAACCGACATCGGTACGGCGTCCATCCAATGTTGATCCAACGTCGCAATATTAACTGGAAAATTGGTGATGGCAAGATCATACATTTATTTGTAACCGCATCTTTGAAACTTCCTACAATATAACATTCAAGATTAAACTGCCATAGCATTGTGTGAAATTTTCGCATCTTTAAATCACAATGATAGTAATGATTTAGTCAATTCTAATGAGGGTCCCTGTTTAAATAAACTTCACAAAGAGTTACATTCATCGAAATTCTCACTTAAATCGTTATTTTTAACATATTTATAAAAGGCGTTTACTTGTTTTACTATACATTTAATAATCGTTTTTAGTTATGTGCATATTAACCTGTACATAACTGTTATTTTTCTTCTATAAAATATTTGCTAACGCATAATTGGATGACTCAATAACTCAAATATGTATTACAGTGGCTCCGTGGCAAACCCGTGTTGATTGATTGATTAATTATTTGATTGACTGGTTGATCGATCTACAGATCTACAGTAAATGTGTAGTGAAAGAATTGTGTCAGTTATCAATGCGTTAAGTTTAATAAATGGCTGGAGAACATCCCCCCAAAGACACCAAATTGTCGAAGGCCAGCGGTCAACCGTCCCAGCACTAACCGGGATCAGCATTATTTAACTTCGCTGTAGAGGCAGCTTCGAAAACCATCGCTAAAAGCTCGAATTGGTAGCTAGTGTCGACGTCACGCTACTGAAGTTAGGGGTGGGAGGGGGGATATCGTGATAGATATGTAATTTGCATAATATTAATAAACGATATTAAAACAAACATTTACGTTATCGATCATCGTTGAGTTTATGGCATCCATATGAGTAAGTGCATGCGAATTGTGTGTAAACATTGTGATGTTGATAGGCATACATCTGAGCGTGCAGTCACCACATCTTCTACCTGTGTAAGCGTATGGCAAATAAATGAAAAAAAAAAACTTTACTGCGATGTAACATATGGCAATTAAAATGTAATATTCAGTAAATATGGTCATATATTGGCCGTATGTTCAAATACTAAATAAAACAACTTAGCAACCGCATGACAAATTTGACAGTACCGGGATGTAGATATGGTAACATATAGTGTGCATATGGTTGATGTAAGCATGAAGATTATGTTTTAGTTTGATGTAAGCATGTATCGCGTGAATATGGCTGGCATTTACATTGCGGTTGACGTTTGACAGACATTATTGAACCATGTTGGTGAGCAAATGCTACAGTTAACATATGTTCACTTGCATCGTGCTGCATAAATCAGAGAGTAACCCATGCTTCTGATGTATTAACTATTAACTGATGGACTTGCACGCTTGACAAAAATTCTTGATGAGTACTAATTTCTGATTTCACTGAATTCATGAATTCTGTGAGAGCACCGCCCCCTCCCCACCCCCATCCCCACCCCACGCACCCTACCATACAACAACGTTATACAACAGAGAATTCATAACACCGACCTAAAAATAATAAATACAAGTTTACGCAATTTTTGGTTTTTAATGTCGATATTTGAGCTCAGGACAGTCAAACTATTTTTTTAGAAAAGAAAAGAACAGCAGCGGGTAATTTTGGAACTTATTTCGGGAGGCAATCTTTATAGTGAAGTTGATTTCCGTTCAGCTTTTTGTCACAACAAATTGGTTAGTTTCTTTGTGAACAAAGCGAGTCACTTTTTGTGCTTTTTTAACGTTACTTTTTGGTTCTGTGTTGCTTTGGTGTTGTTCTGCACTGTAATAACTAAGCATGTAGAATCGACACTCTTTCTGTTCTGATTTCGTATCCGTATGTCAAAAGAGGTGCTTGGTTATTTCCTGCTAGCATCTCACAACGGCCGAATAAACTGAAATGCGTACCAGTGACACTTTCACTCGTAGTTATTGATGATGATATTTGCCGAAACAGCCGTATACCGAGGTCCAATATGCGCGATATTGTTGTGAATACTAATATTTTACAGTATTTTTGTTTTGCTCTATTTTTCACTTTTTTAAATTTTTAATGAAGTCTTTTTATAGAAAAGCAACCGTGTGTCATATCGCTACCAACAACTCGTCCTCGTGTTTGGAGAAAAGTTCTTGGCAGAACACACAACTCGAAATATTCAGTTTCCAGTCAAGCATTTCTGGCCATCTTCCAAACAATTACTGTGATGTTGCATATTCGCGATGTATATTTTTTCCCTGAACGAAATATGAAAATCCTCTACTGAACGATATTTGAGTCGACATTGGTTGCAACAAAAGTGTATATAAATTGGCCAGGGCATTTTTTAACAGACAGCCACACCAAGAGAACCCGATCCAGTACCCACTTCGTGGAGACATCGGCGAGTGGCCGTATTCACAAAAGTTAACTAACCTCTCCGTTTGCAACCACAACAACAGAAAGTAAATCAATCAATTTACCCTGTTTAACAAACGAAAATCGGCCTAATACTCTTTTCGAGATACAGCTAGGTCAACCTATATTCGCTTCTACGACTACAGTTAACTGAATAGTTAACTTTTGTGCATACTGGGGCAGATGCACATCTAATAAACCGAGGCTGTTTGGGATCCATCCATCGGGATCACTCAGTAAGACAACAGTGGCATTTTCGCTGGTGATATGATAGCAAAAGATAAGCTGAAGCAGATAGATTTATTTCCCAGAACATCAAAAATTTACACACATTTTATTGTTTGTATAATTGTAGTTCTTTTATTTATCATATTAGGCTGTCGTGATAAATGTTATCTTATAGTCCCAGACCAAAAGTTATCATTAATATTTTTCATGCAACACATGAACGTTCGTCTTTTTTTTTACTGTGTTTGTTTGTTTATTTGTTTGTTTGTTTGTTTGGGTTCTTCAAGTGTTTGGCTTTTCCATCAAACGCTAATATGACATGATATGGGACAGGGACTGTTGAAGAACAACAACAAAAGGTCTCACTGATCATCTCCGAAAATGCATGAGAAGAAGCAGTGTGTTCAGAACACAGCATATCTCCACAGGCCATACACTAGACGTATGACGATGATGGGATGATGAATTGGCTGTGACACGAACCAATTGCAATTCAATTGGGGATTAAAGTGAAGGATATATATATATATATATATATATATATATATATATATATATATATATATATATATATATATATATATATATATATATATATCACATCCCATGTGTACATAAATAGACTAAAATAAATATAAACATAGCATATTATGCCTCAGTGGAGTAAATTTAATCTTTCAAATTAATGTCTTTAGTTCTGATAACGTTAATGATCATTGGAATCAGAAGTAACTAAACTGGACTTTAATATTTAAACTCTGAATGCATTTAAGATAAATAGTTATATCAGAAGCACCAGATGACACAATGACAGTGTTAATAATGTAACAACAACCTTTCATTTTTTAGCAACATTTAATCTTGAAAAACTGGAATCATGAGTTGTAGTTCAGTTATTTATGGGACTGAATCAGTCATTTTAAGCTTAAATATCAGACATTTCATTTTTAATACATGATAAGTGGAGTCAAATAGTTAAAAGAATGAAAATTATGCATGCATACATACAGACTCCATAAAATGAAAACATTGAATTTCAGCAGAAGTGTAGATAAATCGTATACATTGCTGTATAATATGCAGTCTCAGTCTTACTGATAACTTTAACAATCTGTCAGAACTGGAACAGAACATAATTTACTTTGAGATTTGATCAACACAAAATGATGGAGTCATTCGGTCATCACCTCAGAACGGCAGTTTTTCTCTCTGTTTTAAAAATTTGCCCTTAAAAAAACTAAAACATAATCAGCAAGTGTGGTGGCAATCTCCAGGCATATATCCGAGTGTCTGCAAATACACGTAGCAATAATGGGCAGATGGATTTTACACTTGCCTCTGTATGAAGTAAATGCGGGAAATTTAAAGGTTGAAATATTGCGAGAAAATCCAGCATTATTTGGCGACTCCATTTTAAAAGAAGACAATGAAAAAAATCGCTTTTTTTAAACAGTAACTTTTCATCTGATGGGCAGGGGTGTATTTTGCTTGGTTAATGTTGCAAGACAATTGTATCTCAAGTTAAAATTTATTTTTATACTGATTTAGATGTAAATAAAGTTGTAAATATCCCAGAATTATATGCCCCCGTAGCGCAGACTTGAATATGTCTGTGCAAAATAGAATTCTCCCACCAGCTCTCACCTCCCCCCTCCACCCAAAAAAGAGGTCTTGTAAAAAAATAACATAACAAGTCCAAAACTAATTTCTACGACCCGGTAGAAACATCTGCAGATCTATTTGTCTAGCTTCTTTGAAATATGATAATGTAAGGTAGGATTTTTGTCGAGTTGAGCTGAAAAAAATACGATGTCAAATAGGATTTTTTGTCGAGCTAAGCTGAAACAATACTTGTCAAGTAGAATCTTTTGACAAGATAGGCCGAAACAAAATGTTGTCAAGTCGTGAGTTTTGACGAGCTCGGCCAAAACAAAATAATGTCAAGTAAGAATTTTTGACGAGCTCGGATGAAAAAAAGATGATGTCAAGTTGAATGTTCCGACCACCAGACGGTGCTTTAAGCACGGGCGAGTAGGAACGCGGCGGTGACTGTGAGCGCTGTGGCCACCAGGGCGCTGCTTCCAGCTGTCTCGTCTGAAACGAGAAAAGGCGAGAAATACTTATTGCTAGACAGAAAGTTTAAAAAAAAAAACGTTGCCATATTTATTTCTGAAGGTTTGTGCTTCCTTTAAAGTAGGTTTTTTTGGGTGGGAGGGTGGGGGGGGGGGGGACTTTTAAATGAAGTGTTTAATTAAGCTAAAATGGTCATATAAGGCCAAGAGGGTGTTCTGTGTGCAAACATAGGAGACACTTTTTTTTCAAAAACATAAATGTCAAAGGTTTCTTCGTAAAACGTAAAACGTCCCAAAAAATAACAACAAAGAACTTCAATATATTTTCGCCTAGTATCTTAAAAATAGCTAAGTTTCACAAGGCAGGTTTTAAGGTTGGTGGCAACAAAATGCAGCGGTGGTTTCAGATCATTAAAATATTTAATGGTGGTCTACACCGTCGTGGAGCAATACAAAGCGAAACGAGAAAACAAACCAAACGCACCCTCCAGCTTGTTGCGTTCTCTTCCCTCTTCTTCTATCTCATCTTCGGGCAGGTCGTTCGTATCTACCGGTTCTTCCTTATCGACAACAGGTGGCGCTGGCGTCTCAGCTGCAAGCAGGGCTTCATGCTCCTCTTTGTCACGGATTTCCCACAAGATGATCTCCTGAAAAGGAATTACGTGTATACGTCAACTTCAAAGTGTAATCTGTTTGTAAAATAACACTCACACCCTCCCACAAAAAAATTGTGCGTGCGTCAGACGGGTCCCCTTTTTTGCCGTTAGATTCTAATATCGCGAAATAAATTACATAAAGAAATCAGAATCCAGGAAATAATACACCCATAATACAGACGAGATTTGATCATAATTTCTTTGGTATTCTCTCGTTTTTTTAACGAGAAATCTGGGTAATACTTTTGTCTTAATTCTGATGTTCTGTGTTATGTAAAAGAATCGATATTCTTTGGTTATCTCCCCTGCTCTCTCAGTTCCCATTCTGCTCTTCCTGCCTCCTCATCCTCGCCCCCTGCCCAGCATACCTGTCTCTTCTGCTCTTCCTCATACATGGCCCTCTCTTGCTCTCTGAGCTCCCAGTCGTACTCCTGCTCTCGCTGCCTCCTCTCCTCTTCCTCTCGCACCGACCACTCGCCCTCGCTGTTCGCGTCCTCTTCGGCGATCTACCAAGGTCAATGGATCATTACGTAGAGAGAACACAAGCTGTTTTGTACCAGGCGCCACGAAAGCTCTGGTCAAAAAATAATTAAAAATAAAAAAAGCAGAAAGAAAGAAATAAGAAAGGAAAGAGAGAAACAAAAAACAAAGAAAAAAAAGGAATAAATGTAAGACAAAAAGAATGGCAGAAAGACGATCAAGAAATTAAGAAAGAAAAAAATGAACTTTTTTAAAACAAAAGATTAATAGGAATATTGAAGGAATCCCCCAGCAGCAAGGGCGATGACATACTCGATTTGCTCGGCGTTCAGCCGCTTCACGGGCTTGGGCTATTTCGACAGCTGGGTCGTGCAGGTCCACTACCGTCGGCTCCTCGCTGGGCTCTCCACCTAAGCAAAGGCATTGTACCATTACATAGTACTGCTGGAAGATAACGGGGTTTAATTTACCCAAACATCTCTCTCTCTCTCTCTCTCTCTCTCTCTCTCTCTACATATATATATATATATATATATATATATATATATATATATATATATATATATATATATATTATATATATATATATATATATATATATATATATATATATAAATATTAAGCCATTGTGACCGAAAACGAAATAAGACATGAAAGGAGTAGATCATTGAAAATGAAATGGATATGGGGTGACTGGTATAAATTTATTTAGATTGTAAAGGATGTTGTCAAACAGAAGAACGCCCCAGAAAAATACAAGTCCCCAAGCAACTCTTCCTCTCTGTATAGCAAGATTGATATGCCAACGACGCACCCATATCATCCAGCTCGTCCGCATGATGTGACATGTCCCCGTACAAACCCTCTCCTTCGTTTGGGTTTTCGTCCGGATTGCCCACAACCCCATCAGGGTCTTCCCTGAAATAAACACAGATGTTCAGATATATGGACGGCCGAACACTGATGTTCTAAATAAATTCTTCGATATTCTGTAGTTCTCCGGTCTGTATCTGTTTATCCAGACACTTTCCAACTAACCATTTTCAAAGAGACATTTGTCAGTTGGATAGCTTGAAACCGCCTATTTTGGCAAATAGTTTGGAAAAACCCAGCTGTTGGTTGCAAAACGTCCAGTTGGAAAGTCTCCTGGGTTCTATAATTGCTATTTTGAAAGATTTACTGAGATCCTCTTCATCTTAGCATCAACCACATTTCTAAGACTAGAACCGCATTTCGCTAGCGAAATGTTAAACACTTGACAAACATTAAAACGCAAAAATACTTCCTTCAATGGGTTATTTCTTGAATAATATAAAATATTTTACAACATGCATACAGCGTGTTACACAACTATGTACAGAGATTATAGCACAGCATGTATGCGGCTTATAATGTTCTAAAAAATCGGACCACTGTCAAGAAAAATCTCCATAGGTTGATAACTTAATACCAACTAAATATATTAGCAAACAACACAGCTTGAATATGTCTTATAAGCCGAGTAGTGTTTGGTTTTTGTTGACTTGAGGTTTGATTGACTGATCAGTCATACGCTGTGTTATCTGTTTACGCAGTGAGAGCTCGCACAAAGCTGAGCAACTGTGTGGTGTTCTGTGCTGTATGTTAAATGCTCCGCATTAACTTGCAAAAAATACACTCTTTTCACATGGCATTTTAACAAAGAAAACGAAATCGAAGACGAAAATAAAAAGTGACATGCACACGTTCAGGTCAAGCTCTTCATAAGTCCCAAGTTTCATGGTCCTAGGGCCCATAGTGTGAGAGAGGAGGAAGAAGAAGAAGAAGAAGAAGAAGAAGAAGAAGAAGAAGAAGACACAAAAAATTGGAAAACAGTCAAGAAGAAAAAAGGACGAACGGCTGCTCGCACAAATTCATATAACCCTTGCAAGCCAAAGGCTTGTCAAGTGTTAATTATGTCAGAGCATTACTTGGTACAGAAGAATCCAGCTATTTGTTCTTTTTCGTATTGGTTACCACCTTCTACTTATGCACGAGAAACAGCTTTCTTGGACGATAATGGGAAGGGGCGGTACTCACTGATTTTGGGGTGCGGTTTCTTCTTCATCTGGAATCTGTGGTGTTTCCTCAAACTCGGCAGGGGCGTTATGCGGGTCATAACCTTCCTGTTTAAAACACACTTATTTCTTGTACCCACTTACACAACAGGTCCTTATGACAGGCATAAGTGTTTCGCTACATTCATGAGTTGTATTCCCGAGTCTCTCGTCATATAAAGACATTAAACTGAAGGAACTGAATCATAAAACGGGTCACTGCAGTTCAGTGTAAACAATAAATCAGCGGATAGCAGTAAGGCATTGAAGGAAATGATCCTGTTTTATCTCAGTTATATTATTTCTCGAATTAACAATACACAACAGGGAACAAACTATTTTATTTTTTAAAATATGATAAACAGCACTGGCAGTAGGGGTATACGAGCTGTTCCAGATACGCATCCAGAACATACATGCATGTCCTGGATAGGTTTTGTATAAATAATTAAAAAAACTGTAGACTGACCGGAAGTGACGTCATCCAGTTTGGCTATATGTGTTCTGGATACGTATCCAGAACATACATGCATGTTCTGGATAGGGTTTGTATAAATGATAGAAAAACTGCAGACTGACCGGAAGTGACGTCATCCAGTTTGGCTATATGTGTTCTGGATACGTATTCAGAACATACATGAATGTTCTAGACAGGGTTTGTATAAATGACAGAAAAAACTGCAGACTGACCGGAAGTGACGTCATCTGGTTTGGCTATGAATACATGAATGTTCTAGACAGGGTTTGTATAAGTGATAGAAAAAAACTGTAGACTGACCGATGTAACAGAATACCTTGCCCCCTGTACAGCTCCCGCCCCGGGGGTCAAACTATACTAGGCTATCTCTCCCCCCCCCCCTCACTCTGGTATACTCTCCGCCCCCCCCCCCCATCAGATTTTCTTTGGCTATTAGATGTGATATTAGTCGTCCTAAAGACGACTAATTAAAGATTATAACACTGCTTATACAACTTATACAACTCAACAATAAATGAAAGACAATGGCACAAAAATTAAATCTTCAGTCTGATAAACTGGAGTGAAGTGCTCGTGCAGGTTCGCCAGGTAAATTGTTTTGGACGACTTCCGCAGCAAATTGCAATTGAAGAAATTGCCCGAGATCTGTATTTAGAGATCTCGTTGCAAAGAGGCACAAATAACAATTCTGACAAGGGGATGTGGATTCGTTTCATTTCCAAACAGTAGGCGGGTAGCTGGACAGGGGGGCAAATTATCCTAGGTTGGGGGAAAGCTATACTAGCATAACTTTCTCCGGAGGGGGGGGGGAGATATACCAGTATAGCTTCCCTCCGGAGGAAGCTACACGGAGAGCAAGATATCCTATCACACCGGAAGTGACATCATGAAGTGACGTCATCTGTTTCTGCTATGTATGTTCTGAAATCAAACATTCCTGAAGATGTTTGACAATTACTAGAAGAAAACCAAAGATTTTGTATGACGTTTGTCTGTTGTGCCTGCGTTTTTGTTTCGTTTATGCTATCCGGGGTAAGTCGTACGACGAGGAAATTCCCACATCGGGTAAAGTTCTATCGCGGGGTAAATTCCTCCGTGAGTAAAGTTCCCGTGGGTAAAGTCCGCGCGGGTCTAGTCCACGGGTAAAGTCCTAGACTCCTGTCGGATAGATCTTTACTTTTAAGTCTTGTTCACCCAGCCGGTCGGTTCTTTCTTTTTTCTATTTATTTTTGTTCAAAATTTCTTAGACTGGACCAGGTCACTTTATTTCCTGTTTTAGCGACCCCGCCGGAGATAAGAAACAAAGTGACTTTATGCCACTGTTTCTGTTTATACTTACTCCTAATGATACAGCGGCTGTGGTGTACTTGTGATACTTATCATCATCAAACATCGCCGAGAGACTGCAAATAAACGGTGTGAAAGAGAAACTGCATTCAGACACTATCCGGACATAACGGCGACGGCCATAACGGAGAAGACCAAAACGGCGACGGCCAAAACGGCGATGGCCAAAACGGCGACAACTGCAACCCCGGACAAAACGGCGACGGAGTTTTTTTAACTTTATGCTTTAAAATGCTTATTAAAAAAAACAAAAAGTAACAACGTTGCCAACACAGTTTATTTAACCATCAGAGATAAATAAATCTGGACACAGTGAAGCATTTCTCCCAACGTGCCCCTCCTGCCCTCTCTAACCACCTCCTTCCTGTCACCAGTCACTGTCTCAGTAATCTACTCAAGGAATGATTTACTCATTTACCTTTGCTCAGGTAAAACTGAAAATTATTTTCTCAGGTAAAATAAAATTTAATCTTATCTTTCATTGGTGTATATTCGTGTATAATAACAGCAATTCACATAACCGATACAGATAAGGATTAGCTCATTAAGGCGATTAAAACATCGGTCTTTCATTGCTGTGATAATCCGAAGTCCTTTTAGCGGCGTTTTTATTTTGCCTTTCATTGATGTGGATTCACGTGCATTAACGGATTAGTGGGCACAGTCGCTAAACACAATTGTCTTTCAAAATGTACCTATTTACACCCACCCCACACCCACACACACACACGATGGATTATCGTACAATTGCAATTAGGAATATATGAGAAAATAGTGTTAAATTATCCATTTTATTTTGCCCTTAAAATTTAAATATTGGTTCAAATTATACTTATCTTCAAGTAGAAATGAATTGATTTATCTGGCAACGCTATTCTTTGTATTTTGATTTTCAACATTAAATTATTAATCTTCGTCGCCGTTTTGTCCAGGGTTGCACTTGTCGCCCTTTTGGTTATCGCCGTTTTAGCCGTCGCCGTTTTGGTCTTCTCCGTTTTGGCCGTCGCCGTTTTGGCCGTCGCTGTTTTGTCCGCGATTCCATTCAGACACATTTACTAGGAGTGGGTACATTTGAGATATCTGCTTCAGAGCACCTGGGGCCAGTGCTCACCAATGCCACCTTACACCAGTGGTAAATGCTCGCAAGCAGATCGAGTGTACAGTATAGCCAGTAGGGTGCATTTGAGATGTCTGCGCCAGAACACCTAGGGCCAGTGCTCACCAATGACAAGTGTAATCTGCTTGGAAGCTTATAAATTAAATAATTTTTCACCGTTGAATGGAAAACCAGTGATTGATTCACAGGGGATTAGAGGTCTTTTACCCAGTAACCGAACCGTACAGGCAAGAAAGTTATCAGGTTACCCATCTGCTTGCAAAACATTTAGTCTATCTAACCGAATAACGTTTTTGCTTTAAAAATTACTATTTATTATGTGTCCATATTCGTTCAAACACAAAAACAATTGTCGAAAATTACATTTTATGTAGTTATGAAAACTGCGATTCTTATTTGGATTTCGAATGAGTTCCCAGCGCATGGTTTTGTCAAGTAATACTTGTTCATTCAAAACTTACTGGAACTCTACTGAGACCGGTTGCGCTTCGCTTGGAGCGAGCCATATTGCTTGAAATGAAGACAGACTGACATCTTGTACACTGTACAGCATACGGCCGGATCCACATGTCAGCAGGTCTGAACCTTCAAGCGTTTCCCAAGTGCCTGAGGTTTCTCCGGACAACTCGCGTGCCTGGATAGCGAAATGCTTGATTCTAGCCTCCGGAGTGTTTGGATTAACCGTCACTGGAATTAGAAGCCATTAAAATTTCATAAGCTGCGCTTATAATAACAGTGGGTTATTATAACACAGCTTATGCAAACCTTGACTGTAAAACAGTATGAATTCCGAAAGCCAACCCAATTATGGCAAGTGTTCAAACTCTTGTTATGCTAATTGTGTGCTTCTTTGTTCGCGAAAGTGTCTATCTCACTAGAAAAAAAGTTAATAGCCCATACAGTATCGCACGTTTCATTTAAAAGGGATGTAAAATCGCCGACAGTATGGGTTTTGATCTGCTGTTTTCGTTGTTTGAGAAATTAATAAGACGTCTGTTGTCCAATGAACACGCGATGCTGGATAGATGTTGAACAGAAGGACAGACGTCAGAACAACGTCGGAATTTGGTGGTGTATGAAAACTGAAGGAGCGTCTTTCCCCCGACGTTTATTCAACATCGGTTCCTGCACGTTAGTTAGCCGTTTGGACAGCATCATTGTATAGGTGTTTGGAAAGGTCGTTGTTTAGGTACAGGGGAAATATGCAATGGCCGCAGTTCCACCAAAGTACCCCGTCATTGGTTCATCCCCTGTCTTAGAATGCGTATGAAGTCACTTTACATATATATATTCCAAAAGAAGCGACAAGAAAAAACTTGCACGCACCTCAGAGAATTTCTGAAAGACATCACCATTGCAAGCTATACTAGGATATCTTCTCTCCTCTGGTATATCTTCCTGCCCCCCCCCCCCATCAGATCTTTTTTTGGCTAATATATGTGATATTAGTAGTCCTAAAGTCGATCGAAGATTATAACACTGCTTATGCGACTTTATTAGCACAATTCAACAATAAATCAAATACAATGACACAAAAAATTAAATCTTAAATCTGATAAACTGGAGTGAAGTGCTCGTGCATGTTCGCCAGGTAAATTGTTTTGGACGACTTCCGCAGCTCCACTTTCCGCAAGTGGTGAAACAGCTTCCTATTTATACTTGCCGTGTGGAGTAAACAATTTGAGAATACATATACTATCATGGAGTAAATTTTATAACGCAACTTGAAATTACCCGAGATCTCTTATCTGAACTATTTTAATCTCTCACTACAATACATAAATAAAAAAAATTTGATGAGTAGATGCGGATTCGTTTCATTTCCAAACAGCGGCAACGTAATTGCAATTGAATAAATTACCCGAGATCTGTATTTAGATGCTTTAATCCCTCGTTGCAAAGAGGCACGAATAACAATTCTGACAAGGGGGTGTGGATTCGTTTCATTTCCAAAGAGCAGGGGGCAGCTGGACAGGGGGCAAGTAATGCCGTGGGGAGCTATCCGGGTGGAGGGGGGGGGGGAGGGAGCTACACGGAGGCAAGATATCCCACCACACCGGTTCGCGAAAGCAGGACAGGGTTTTTTTGTCTCCGACGTTGACTGGACGTTATTTTTGCTTTCATATGCAACCAAATCATGATGTCTATGCAAGAACGAGGACACTCCTTATTTCGTCTTGTGAAAACCAACCGCAGCTTTGTTCTGTGGAGGATTGCTCAAGGAATATGCCCACCAAGTTTCAAAACAATCCGACTAGAGAAGTAGGAAGAGTAACATTTTGAAAAATTGTTTACACACACACACACACACACACACACATAACGAAAGAGGGATACCACATAAGTGGTGAGTAGAACTCATCGGCGAAAGTCAGCTGAGCTAAACAGGAGATCTTTCGCCGCACATTCGTGTCTAAATTTATCTATTGGAGTACACCGGTGTCGACCACCTACGAACTGGTTACCATACGTGTCCATAACTTGTTAAAACGACCCCGTAACAGAGATTGTCAATTCTGAAACGATATCTACTCCCATCCGCTCTAAACCACTTTCTCCAACCATCCTGTCCCAAACGCTGCTTTTTTTGTAGTAACATGTACCATAATGTTAGTCTATAAACACCACTGTGGAATAGTGCAGCGAGACAGAAAATACCTAGGTCAAACCTACAAAAGGTAAAACGTCCCCGCACGGCATGTACTCGCAGCCAGAATGTACCCAAGCCAAAACGTTCACGGATAGCATATACCACCGCCAAAACGTACCCAGGTCAAAACGTTCCGACAGCGCATACCCAGGCCAGATGGTATCCAGGTCAAAACGTTCCCAGACAGCGCGTACCCCGGCCAGAAAGTATCCAGGTCAAAACGTTCCCAGACGGCATATACCCCGGCCAGATGGTATCCAGGTCAAAACGTTCCCAGACAGCGCATACCCCGGCCAGATGGTATCAAGGTCAAAACGTTCCCAGACAGCATATACCCCGGCCAGATGGTATACAGGTCAAAACGTTCCCAGGCAGCGCATACCCCGGCCAGATGGTATCCAGGTCAAAACGTTCCCAGACAGCAAATACCCCGGCCAGAACGTAGCCAGGTCAAAACGTTCCCGAACAGATTATATCTTGAACAGAACGCGCCCAGATCAAAATCTTCCAGGACGGCATACATCAGGAACATTCTTCTTTTGTGTGTCACAGAGAGTGGTAGCTCTGTTTATGCAGAGAATATACCGTATGCAAAATCTAGCCCACGTTATTGAAAAGGGTGGTTTGTCAGACGACCTCCACATGTTTTTTAAGAACAATAGTCGTCAGACTTTGTTGTTAGGTACGTTACAGACACGTCCCGAGAGGGGATACCTGTTAGCGATGCGAGTACTAGTTAAACATCGAAAAAGAAGACGTGTAAGAAAACATTCAACAATTCTTTCCAAAAAAAAAGGTCAAATCTTGTTCTTGTTCTTACCTGTTATAACATTTCCTTGGCTTTGCGCAGTCACGTGTACCACGTCACCAAGATCCAACGTTTTCCCTATCGGTTCATTTGTACACGAAAATTCAACAGCACTGGAGCCTCCAAATATTACAACCAAACATAAACCAACATAGCGATTCATTTTGTTAACTTCACTCACTGTTTGATCAACGAAAATGAATGTTAAACAGGGGGTTGCCTTTCTTTAAAGTATCTAACTGTTCTTGTATTCAAAAAGGTATTAAATAAGTATCTTTTTATTTATCCGAACTTGAAAGGTGTACTTTTATCGCATTCTTCTTTTATGTGTCACAGAGAGTGGTAGCTGTGTTTATGCAGAGAATATACCGTATGCATAATCTGGCCCACGTTATTGAAAAGGGTGGTTTGTCAGACGACCTCCAGCTTCAGCATAGTTCTTTTATGTCATAAACTAACGTACCAAAAACTACCACAGTCGCTTTCATGCTTGAATTAGCACCAACCACACGACTCCTGTTTTTCGAGAAATTTTATCTAAAAGTTTCCTCATTTCAAGCCTGTAATATTGTGTCGTAAGCCTCATTTTGAGCGCCAAACTGCAGTGGTAAATAATTTAAACGAGACCTGGGGTAAAACTGAATGTAGTTCGTGTATATTTTTTGTTACGTCAATTGATTAACAAAGAACTGTCGTCTCCCACGAGTTATTTCCATCTTCATGGACATGCCGAGAATTCCATGCAGGTTTTAGGTTATTTTCAATAGACACATTGAAATGACAAATAAGTAATGATCAGAAGGCGTTAAAGTCATATATAGAACTATATGCGACTGTTTATCAAATAATTGCGACTGTTTGTATTTCTGTCGTGACTCTTATTCAATCAATGTAGCGATTATCGAATAACAAGAGCCCCCCCCCCCTCCCAAGGCACCCTGCATATTGATCATCGTGTATGCATGGCTGCATATGACCTGTCATCTTATGACAGAGGCGTTCTTATAAAACAACTGACCTCTGCGGAGATGTCTCGGTTATATAAACACAAAGTGGGCAGATATAAGAAGTAATCCCGCTCTATCAGTAAGAGCACTATAGTTTCATGGATTCTGCTATTGGTTCGCGGAACAAACAGATATAACAGACAAGAGATCGAACCGCCGTAGAGGTCAGCTGTTAGACACCAACGGCAGCACAGCCCATGTTTACCGCAATTATTTAAGTTTAAAAGCTCCTGAGGAACATTTTCTTTTCGTCATTCACTATAAAGGAAACATCTCTGTATCAACCCCTTTCCACCCACACAATGTCCCACACTCGCGACATTTTTATGACAAATTTGAACTATAGTTTTGACGTAATTCTTGTCACTACAAGTAATAAATAAAGCAAAACAAGTGTGTGGTTTAAGTAGATATTGATTTCAAATGAGAGGTAGGACCTTTTTTAAACAAGATCACATACTGTTTACTAATTTTCACTTCAAATACGAATTAAGATATCGCATTATCGATTACAAATGTAACTGTTTTAAACATATATTAGCCAGTTTGTCATGTCCTGACATAAGTCGGGGAAAATTTTGAGACTACAAGAAAATTACAATAATTAAACGCCCATTTGCATTAAGAATAGCTCATTTTTTCTTTCTGTTTTACAACTATTTTGTCTAAGCCATAGATTGGATTCCCACAGACTGACCAAAGTCTTGAAGTGTGAGACTTTTCTACTTTTAATCTAAAGTGGAATCATTCCCCCAATCGTAACGACTCTCAAAAAAAAAAAAAAAAAAGACTCGAGGCATATGCGAATTTTGGACACTGCTTAGTTTGGAAATAACCTTTGCAACGAACCAATGTAAGAAAAAGTGACTTTTTGTTAAAATGGTTGTTCTTAGTATAATTTTTTTGATATTTTCTCCTGTCGTTTTCAGTTGAGAACAAAAAAGGATCGAACTACTCCCGTAATGACTCCAGAAAAAATATGAGCAAAGTAAATCCTATTTAAGCCTAACCCACGTTCGTTTTGCCTGTCACTCCAGGCATTTCCCTTGATATCTGCAAAATCTAAAAAAATTGCTTATATCATCCTTCAGTGCAAAATTGCCCTGTTTGTTTTTTTTCCATATGTAGTCATGTTTCTTTATATATTGCTTCTTTTGGGCGCATTTGTTTCTAAATTGGCAATCAGTCATATGTCTTCCCTTAGCCACCCATTTTTTTTAAAGATATTTTTACATTGCAACCTTCACAGTTTATGCGCATTTTTATGTCTGTAACTCACAGCTCAGCACAGCTCAGCAACACCTCTAGCATTGACAGGATTTTGGCAAGCGTAACCTAGACTTATTTCGCAGTTGATCAGAATGTTACACAAATTATTTTTTTTTTTTTGGTATTTTTCATGTTGACTGGTATGTTTTGACCATAAGTCTATTGCATATCTTTGCCAGTTATGAGCAAACATCTAAGTGTGTTTGCTGTTGAAGAATCAATGAAAAGAAAACAAATCATAAGAGCTGAATATTATTTAAAAGACTTTATATTTGAAAGAAAACAATGCTATGTCTGCAAGAAACATTGGAAATAATTTATACATAAAACGTCATGCACAAGATAACCAGCATGATATTGGCATGGTAAAACATATTCAGCATACGCCCTAGTTCAGAATGCCCCCGGATAGAATGTCCACAGACAGAACGTCCACGGACAGGACGTCACAGATAGAATGTCCACGGACAGGACGTCCATAGATAAAAAATATCGACAGAACTATTTTTGTTCTGATTCTTGCTCTAAATAAAAATTAAAGCTTGATAAAATTGAATATAATATATATAAATTAAATTAAACAAAAAGAGCGAGGATAAAGATTTAACACACAATACTTGAAACTGTAAGATTTTGTCGGTGTGAAAATTTTACAGATATGCAGTTGTAGCTTTTTTATTTTACTGAGCCAAATTGGGGATATATTTAGCAAAAATCAGGTTTAAAAAAACGGCCTATAGAGAATCTATTTCTAGCTGATGTTCTATTTGTGGACTTTCCGGCCGTGGACAATGTGTCATAGATTTATATTTTATACGTTGTTGGCAAAAATGCATCGTACTGCTACGGCAAGTATTTTTGTTCATGTTCAAGTCGTGCTGTTTGTGTTCCGCTAAAAAAGCTTCCGTTACACAAGCACGAAGTTCCATAAGTCCACACATTCACATTCAATTAAATTGGCAAGCTCAAAATTGTGCCATTCATGCAGCTCCGCTAAACAAATTATTGTAAGAACTGCTCCAGATTACACCCACCGCACCGCCCTTCACCCACACACCCCTGTTTCAAATCCACAGCAGTTGTCAGTTGTCTTTCTCAGTTCACCATCATCATTAATGAACATTTTCTAATAACCAGATCATTGGAACGGTTTACAAAAGGATTTCGGTTGGATCCACAATTCTTTTACAACGCAACTTCTTGATTTAAAGGCGTCGCAACAGACACATGAACTGATGTCATCTCCATATTATTATCATTGGTATCAACAGGTGACTTGGCATGTGTGCGAATGACGCGGATATCAATTCCAGTGCTCCCGTTGGCGACCATACTACTAGCTCGGCGTGCACGGCGCATTGAGTAGAAAGCGTCGTGCGTTTCCGACACAACGGAAGCACGGGCGTAACCTGTCGCAACACTGCGCTCGTCTTGCCAGCGTGAAAACCGGCCTTTTATAGTGTTTCTAACCTATCAACAAACCAAGCACATAAACGGTGACTTTTTTTTCAATATTTGGATTTCATATGTTTCAGTTTATAATTACTTTATTGAATAAAGATGTTATCTGTATAGTCTAACAACAAACATTTTGTACTTTACTAACCGTGAACGCCAAGTTGTGTGTTTAACAAGCTGATGAAGTGATGTATGCTCATCCCACACCCACCCCCACTCCCACCTCCACCCCCACCCTTCGTGGATAGCAACGGTAATTCTAACAATGTCCTATCTTCAATTCAGTAAACAGACATCTGAATAACTATAACAGCAGCAAGAAAAATCCCAAACATTGTCTTTATTTTACTCGTTGCTATGGCAACAAAATTTGCATGAGGACACACGCAATGCGTTTGCATGGAACTAAACATGTGCAAACATCAAATTTCATGTCGACTCATTTCACAGACTTACTTCTCCATTCATGAAACAATAAAGAACCGCCACAGCAAGTCCCTGCAATGCAGACAACACACAGTACACATATTCAATATCGAATATCGAATATCCGAGTTAGTGCATGGTAAAAAATAACCGCATTTGAAAACATGGAACCTGTGTGGATTACATTTCACTTTTAAATAATTGTTGTTGATGTTTGAAATGTACTCTGACTCAGCTGATTTTAGAAAGGTCGTTGTTACAAAACAGCCCACCTCTAGAGATCCAGCCGTTGTGTATAAACACAAAGCAGATGTAGACATAAAGTTCCGTTCTTTCAATAAGAGCACTATTTTCGGGGAATCTCTAAACAGGTCTAATACACAACAGATTGATCCGCCATGGATCTTGGGTAATAGAAACCTCCGTGATACCTAGGTTGGGTTTCAGCAAGGGACTGCTTCAGGATGTGGAGGGGCATTGTGTAATCTTAATGTTTCAGGATATCTCTTTTAACGAATACTGAGCAGAGCCTCAGGACAGGCCGGAGAAGATCCTCCTCCTCAACCCCCCCCCCCCCTCCCCGCCGGGAGAAAATCTTATACCTCTTAATAAGCTTTAAAGTGGCATAAAACGTTATCGATTTAAATAGCCTTAAACGTTTCGCATGAATTTTCAACACGAAATTATAAGTGTATAATAATCCCTCAATTCCCCTTGGCGCCCAAACCCCCAACCCCGAGGCTCCCATAACGAAGACTTGTATACCTGGCTGCTCTGCAGAATAGCGTTGACGTAAACAAAGATACGATGGGCCACTTGGTTGTCCCAGAAGGGCGTGATAAACAGCACATATGTGACGCCCAGCAGCGGGAACAGGATCAGTGTCGCCCTAGCCGCTTTAAGTTTTCTGCGAAAAACAATGCCGTTAATTTAGTAAAATTCGCTCCCATGACCTCTGATTCTCGTTTACAGAGAACTGAAGTTCTTTCTTTTTCTTTTTCTTTTTTTTTTCTCCTTATTTTTTTTTATTTTTTTTATTTTTTTGGTCAGTTCAAACAGAACACTGACTGCAAGTGAAGATAGGAAAAACCCCGGAGTGGATGGGACACTTGGGGTGTATGTGCGTGTTACCATGTGTGTCCAAAAAACGCGGAAGAGGGGGGGAGGAGGCGCTTTTGGTCCAAGCGAAATGTCAATTTCATTAAGGTCATTTTCATTCAATACTCCGCGTTTCCCACAAAAAAGCAGGGGTTATTTCGAAACTGCACTCCGCGTCTGACAGAAAGAGAAAAAAGGAATCCAGATATTGCTCAGATACTACTGAAGCGTGAGTGCAGGTCTCCTTTATGTTTTATGATTACAGTCACGTTGCGTTCTAGATGCATCTATGCTCTTGAATATATTACTTGGCAAAAATAGCGGGTGTTTTAGTTGACGCTCCGCTTTTGAAATTGTCATTACCGTCTAACCCCATTATCCAGCTATCGCAATTGCCCAATTATTTCCCTGTAACACAGCTTTGGAAATTACTCCAGTTACATTCACCCAAACTTCATAAACATTTTAATGCTTTGCTCAGATAACACATTAAAGTGTAGCCTCAAACACCTGGACTGAGCTAGTAGACGCCCCCCCCCCCTCCCGCCACCAACACCCCTTCCCCCCTCTTTTCCTGTCGCGCACAAACTCGCTGACCTGTTTATATACAACACTACGAACTCATATATACAGGTTACTCTCGTTATACCGCCATTCGTTATACCGCCATTCTCGCTATAACGCCATCAAACCCTGGGTGAAAAGTGAATCTGTCATTGAATAACTGAAGTAAACGAAAATACCTGCTTTTGAACTTAAGCAATTGTGTCTTTGTATGCACTTTAAATAACGACTTAAAACAGCATGTGATGTGTTGGATTATTAAAAAGAAAAACACCAATAAATATTTTCTTAATTAAGGTTTTTTCGTCATAACGCCATTTCGTTATAACACCATAATTTCACTGGAACAAATGGTGGCGGCATAACGAGGGTAGAGTGTAATACTGACGTTTTATTTTCGTAAAACGCTCTTTTACGAGTAAAAGCGTAATTCGCGTTCTCGACTTTTATACGAGTTTTATCGCAAACTCTAAGAATCACGCAATTAGGAACTAAAATTTCTTCTAGTGGCTCGAATAGTCCCGTCCCTGGTCCCAGCCAATCAGCATCTTTGGTAACTGTTACCAAACCTCATTCGAGTATTCAGCTTAGAGCATATGGCGGCTCGGTAGCCCACGATGGAACCCGCCTTTAGGTGCTCGGTCGTAAACAGGTGATCCAGGAAGTCTGCCACCACTGCTGGTGTGACCTGGAATGGATTTAGTTGGGCTTTAGCTGACCAGCTAGCAAATTTGTTCCACTGTGACCTTTGCAGTGGACTCCCTGTGGCTATTGACCATTTTTTCCGTCACTTCCCTGGAGTAACCTTGTTTCTCTAAGTGCGAAGGGACAGGCACCACAGGTGTAGGTCCAGGAGGTAGGGGCTCGGAAGGAAGTACAACCAATGGGGCTGAGCTAGGATCTCCCGGTGGCAAGGTAGCCTTAACGGCGGAGTGGTCGCACACTTGATTAGGAGAGGGTTCCAAGGGGCCTTGGGCGACCACGGGGCGTGAGAGCCTCCGTAACAGTATACTCTGCACCGCCCGTAGCAGGATGGGTTGCGGGGCAAAGGCATATGGGACTTCGTTTTTCGGGCATTCGCAAGTTAAGACGTCGATTGCCCAAGCTCGTGCGTCTGAGCATGGGGAGATATACCTTGTAACTTCGCCGTCAGCTCATTTGCAAACAAGCTAAGGGTCGGTTTCCCCCATGGAGAGTGCCCGATCACCCACTCGAAAGCGCTGGGGACAGGCACCGCTCCGTGTGTACGACTTGACCGCCCCTGGAAGCTAAGTCTGCCAATACGTTCAGCGACCCCGCTAAGTGCCGAGCTGAGAGATGCACCCTCTTCTCCCGGGCAAACTTCAGGATGTCGCCAGTAAGCTTCGTGAGTTGCTGGAATCTGGTACCCCCTGCTTGTTTAAGTATGCCTCTGCTATGGAGTTGTCAAGGTGGAACTCCACATATTTCCCTTCTAGAAGGTGGGTAAGGTCTTTTATGGCTATCCACACCACCTGCAACTCTAACCAATTTATGTGGCGGTTTTTTACCTGTTCTGACAACTGACCTTGCCACACCCTGCCCTGGAAAACCATTACCTGTTAGCTCGGACTTGTCTAGGTGTACTAAGAGACCAACCTTCGTTGCTAGACTGACCAAGGCCCGCGTTTGCCGACTTACCGTGACTCGGTCGCGATGAGCTAGGAACCAATCGTCTACGTATTGGAAGACCAACATACCTCAAACTCGGGCCCACGCCTTCAACACTCTCATGAGTTTTGTGAAGGCGAAGGAAGCCGTAGAGAGGCCGAACGGGACAGCCTGGGACCAGATTTTTTTTCCCCTATTTGGAAGCATAGGTACTTCTTGGCCGACTGGTGCAACGGCACGTGCAGGTACGCGTCGAATAGTTCTATAGACGTGCCCCACATGCCCCCGAACAGTGAGCTCTTTATAATCTGGGCCGTGTCCATCTGAAAAGGCGTCACATGGAGGAATTGATTCAGAGAGGATAGATCTATGACTAACCACCAACCCCCTATTTCTTGGGCACCAAAAAGACCTGGCTGAAAAACCTTTTTGGGCTCTCTGGCATCTCGCTTATGGCCTCCTTGCTCACTAAGTCTTCGACCATCGACTGAACAGCTCGGTGCTTTGGCGAGTTTTGATCGTAGGGGCGATCAGGCTGCTTGGGGCTTGGTAGCGCAGAGGTATGGGTGGAACGTGTCCTGGTCGGTCTCGTCTGAACGGGAGTGCGTAACTCTCTTAGCCAACGCACTACTTTTTTCGGAGCACCCATGTCCCACCAAGCCTGCCAGAAACTGCCTAGCCTGCCTCCTACGAGCAAACAGTCGTTGGAGGGCTAGGATCCCTCGTCGCCTTTTAACCTGATAAAAGTATCTCTTAGAGACGAGGCGCTCCCCTCTGAGAGGTACTTTAGTTGATTATTACCTGCACTGCTGCGAGGCACGTGGGGTGTCTTGCCGCTGCCCTGCTGCCTCGGCTTCTTCGTCGGAGAAGCCCTAGCCTTGCTGCTCGACCTCGACCTGTCGTGGCGATTGGGCTGTAAGTACTGGCGTTTCTGTGGGTGTGCGAACTGCCTCGGTACTTTGGCCATGAGCGCTAGGTCCTGCGATAGGGATCTGCTCTCCTGGTGAACGGTCTCTATCTTCCTTCTGTCCCAGAATCGGAGCATGGGCAGGTCACGGAGGCCTTTGACGCTCGACCAGCAGTGCTGAAGGAAGGCGTCGCGTCGCAGGTACACTCGCGAGGAGGTCAGATAGGTAGCCAGCTTCACCACATCCCTGGTAGCCAAGGCCAGGCACTCTAGCAGCTTGAGTGCTACCGGGTCCGACAGGCTCAGATCATCCAAACGTCTCCTCAGGGCACTCATGTTGTGATCCTGGAAGGACATGATGTTCAAAATGTGTCGTGCTGAGCCTTCTATGGCTTTAGCGTCCTTCTCTACCAGAGGGATATCTGAGTCGTCGGACCGAGGGCATCCAAACTGTACGCTTGGTGGGCTGTTCCAAGGCTTTCAGGGGTATGAGGTCATCCGAGGAGCGGTGTGGGCCTTGTTTCACCGTGCAGTGCCTGGGCGGATGGAGACGTCACAGCACCCGCCCCTCGGCTGAGTCCAAGCGCTTGAACTCCCGGCAGCGTACCGACAAGGCGTTTGCTACTTCGTCGCTGGTCGTCAGAGTCACAAACGCCTCAGGTTGGGGGAGGGTTGCCTGCGACGTCATTCGGATGGAGGGGGTTCCTCTCTGTCTGACACTTTGCGCCCACACTCTATACCTGCAAGCCTGGCGATGTCCTGCATTGCATCCCGAAATGGTACGTCCTCTGCTGGTTATGAGATAGGTGCCTCTAGCTCCGGGCAGAAATCCGGTGGAGACGGGGTACGAATCGGACGTCTCCCCGCCGCTGCTGGGTCCTTCCACAGACGCTGCCCGGGTCCGACCGGAGAAAGAATGGGGTCTGTGGAGCGGACAGCGAACTGAACTGACGGGAAAAAAGCTGCTTGGAGAGTCACCTTCAGCGTCATCTTCCGCACCAGAGTCCTCCGAACTCCCTTCCTCCGGACACGGTAACCCAGGCTCTTCCTTCATGACTGCGCTTGAGAGGGGTGTAAATAGCCCTCTGTCTATTCTTGGGGATCGCCTCCAGAGGTGACGTACCCGGCGGGACGAGATCCTCCTCCACGCGCTGTGTTAGTGAGATCTGGCCCGATGGAGGGAGATCTCCGAACTCACTTTCGCTGAGGGTGATAGCTTCCGGGGCACCCTTAGCGTCTAACTCCTGCTGTTGGTGAGTGGGACCGGGGGTAGACACTGACGGAGGTCTAGAAACTAACAGCACCGGGGAATCGTCTGATAGACGCTAGGCAGTCGCAGTTGGCGTGTGTCTGCGTCTCGATTCTGGCCTTGAGAGCAGAGCTTCTTGAAGGTCCTGGATTTGCCGATGAAGTGGGGAATGCATAGCCAGGAACGAAGAAATGTTCAATGTCTCAGCCTTCGGCAGTGGCGGAGTATACAAAATCTGTGTCGGAGTCGAGTCTGGGCGTGGGAGGATGCCAAACTCTCCTACACGGCTGGTAAAACACGCCCCTAACTTTGTATGCGTGACAGTCACGCTCTCCTTCACGGCGGGGACGGGTGGCGGAGAGATGAGGATAGAATCTTCTGAAATCGCTTTCTCCGTCTCCTTGTGAGGGACTGACCAGGCTTTATCTAGAATAGCTCTCTCACCCGCATCAGGTAAGTCTAGCTCCGCCACTGTCCGAGAAGTTGCTGAAGATTTGACTTTCTTCCTCTTCCGGGGTAATTCAAAGTCAGACTCCACATCTCTGTCCGCCCGCACAGGAGAAGACATCGGTCCAAGCACTTGTGGACCAGCTCTAGCCATATCCAGAGATAGGGACTGACCTTTACGACACACTCTCCGCTTAATGTTCTTGACGCGTACCTTCTCCAATGCGTCCCAGTCCTGACGTGATAGATGCGCACACTCCTTGCAAGTGTGTAAAGCGTTACACAGCGGTGTGTCTCTATCCCTGCTGCACCGATCGACGAGCGAGTGAGGATTAGCTGCTGAAGCTGGGTGAACGCAGGAGATCTGCATCTTGCTGTGGTATAGACTGGCCTCCGTCGTGTCTGGGACCAAGCAAAGATAAGAGTGTATAAGTAACTTAATCGAAACCAATTACTACACTCATTCCAGAAAGCGGAAATCTGTACTGAACCAAGCTATTTAACACCGAAACGCATATGAACGCAGGGATGAAACAGTGCGCAGCCAAGACGTACCAAGCTTGGTCATGCACCAAGAACCAAGAACCCTGATGGTGCTTGGACCTCAGTGTTCCGACCCAGACCTACCAAGCCTAGGTGCCCCGTTTAGGCTTGGTAGCCCGTTTGTACCTGGAAGTTACCAAGCCCTTAGATTGGCCTTGGTAACCAAGCCTTCGCTCAGAACTGAGTACCGAGATGGTACTCCATACTCAACTTAACCTAGAACGCAGAACGTAGAGCGAAAGTACTGGCGTTCTGTAGAGCAAACAGGCGACTCAGAGGATGAAATTCAACCCCTCTGCCCTAGGCAGTTCCAAGCAACTCCGCACTCCTCTGGAGATGCTGGCAGCCTGCTAGAAAGCAGCAACTACGCAGCTCGGTCTGTCGACGACCAAGGTGTGGCAAATCAGCAAACTGAAATGATCTCTGCTCCGCTATGGGTCGTAAGGGTGTACGCCCGTTCTAGTAAACGGTAGAGACCTACGAGTAACACTTTTCGCTGAAAAACATTCGAAACCCCCGTGATGCAAACTCAGAATACTAGGAGTAGCGTACGAAGGCAAAAATCTCCCAATCACATGAACCGACCAGCCTTCGTCTCTAAATATCCATGAATGAACGTTAACAGCAACTAATAAAAGTATTTTCGGAGAAATTCACCTTGAACTGACGGTTGGAAAAAACAAAAAAAATCCAGCGCTAAAACGCGTGTGGTTGGTTACCACACGCAATACGAGAATTAGGCTTGGCAACAGTTACCAAGGATGCTGATTGGCTGGGACCAAGGACGGGACTATTCGAGCCACTAGAAGAAATTTTAGTTCCTAATTGCGTGAGTCTTAGGTTTACGAGAAAACCCGCATAGAAGTGAAGATAAGCGAAATCGTTTTTTTTACGAAGTAAAATACATAATATGGACAAGTTTTAATAGACGTTGCTATAGTTACGTTTTAAAGAAGTTTGTAGCATCGACAATATGTACTATTTTTTTAAATTAGTGAACCAATAGTTACCACTGTAGGTTATTAGTGAAGTCTAATGCTGAAATAAATAGACATCGGGACTCCGGGCTAAGACCACCCAGAAGTGGACAAAATCACACACTCTAGCATAGCTTCCATTACGAAGGAACCTACGAACAGGACCCCATGTGGAAATCAAAGCACTTTGAGTTCACTCCCTCTGGTTGTCTCTAATTACGTTGAGGGAGGGGGAGGGGGTGTGATTACTATATTTAAGCTATAAAAAATAGCTATGGAAACTGATATGATGAACTGTTCAGATGATAAGCTGAATACACATAATATATAATATAAACTAAAATGTAAACATGCAATTTCCAGTACAGCTTGGGTCACGGACCAGGTAACGGATTCACGTTTCTTGCACGACCCAGTGAAACAAATTTGACAGCAATATATGGTCAAGAAAGCAACAAGGGGTTCATTTTTCCTTTTGAGATGAATTTTTATATTTCAAAAATTGTCGCACACATTTTATTTTTTTAACAGTGAGTGATTGAAAAAAGAAGGATGCAATTAAATGTTATATGCATAAATATCACTGTTAGACAAAATGTATAATACATACACAGTCAATAGTAAATAGTGTTAATACAGACACATTTTCACATCATTATTATTGTACCTATTTGTGACAAAAATTAACACAGTAATGACCACCCATTTGATAATCTACAGACAGTGTTAATTACTTACAGAAGATTGCTTTTAACCAAGGAATTTAGAAATATGTCACGATTCAAACACAATTCCCAGTCAAATTACTGTTATTAGGGCAGTATCAGTCAATTAATTTCATGGCACCGTATCGCACTACCCCCTCCCCCATCCCAGCCCCCCCCCCCGTCCCTCGCACGGGAGGATCAGGTGAGTTACAACATGCCAGTTATACAACAGGAAGGAATGGTTTTTATTTCATGATTGCCAGTTCGCGTGCAAAGGAGTATTCTGACTGGTGGATGCGCCCGGTAAGTACGCACAGCTGTACTCATCGCTCTTCCAGTATCGAAAACGTCACGCTACCCACTACTGAAAGTGTGTACTTGTCGCCATAACAACATAACTAAGGATTAGGAAATATTGCAGAAAAGTGCAAATAATATCTAATTTATAAGACAATGCAGTTGTACCAAAAATCATGAAATAAAAATAAAACGAAACTCATGTTTGGACTGATCTGAAAAACCCTCCCTGAGCCTTTCGCACTGTTCACACTCGCCTTTCGGGCTCGTGCCACTGGTGCTACAGGCTGTGGAACAGTTTTTCGGAGCAATCCTCCACCCGTGTGCGCTTTTCATTATCATTGAAACAAAACACTTACGCAGAACAACTGCACCCAAAGTAACAGAACGAAAAATGAAACAAATAAATAGATCAATCATGGATTTATCAAGAACTAGTAAAATCTTAGTTTTAAACGGACAGAGGAGTCCTAACTACACAACAGGAATAAACTTTAATTTCTCAGACATAGCTTCCATATTTAAACGGCTACTAAAAAAAGTGATTTATACGATATTCAAATGTACCTGTTTTAACCAATCAAGAATTTTATCAAAATATCACAGCCAAAATATAGAATCATTTCCCAATGGAAAAACCCGACATAATAATTTAGCCCCATAGGGGGCTAGCATTGGATAGGGAATGGCATGAAGTAATCCAACGCATGCGCAAACCATCTGTAAGATTTTTTTTGCCATATATTATTTCTTGCAAACAATAAATTAGTTCAGGCCAGCGGGAAGTGCATTTTGAAATTAGTTGGTTACAATCGCACACCCAAAAATGATGAATCAAAACATAAGAAACAATTAAAATATTGACATCATTTTTTTTTCAAATATTTGGCATATATATATATATATATATATATATATATATATATATATATATATATATATATATATATATATATATATATATATATATATATATATATATATATATATATATATATATATATATATATTTATATATATATATATAGGGGAAACGGGAAAGCAGAACGAATGTGATGGATATTCTTAAGTTGGTGTTCCTTAATACACATGGAATTGTTTGCAAGAGACAACACAGGATTGCTTTAATGAAATATCTCTTTTTATTATTAACGAGATTCTTGATTTAAAAGGATGGTCTTCATCTCCTGTACCACCCTCCGCCCACCCCGGTTTTCTCTGCTCATTCCTATTTATTCTTCTTTTGCGCCACGGAATATTCAAAATAATATACACTATAGTTCTCTTAGCTTGTCTCAAAGGAATTATCTTAACCATTAACCATAAACGAAAATTTAAATTTTTCCTCATCACCAATGGAAAAAAATCGCATTTTGTGTTCCACTGTATAAAATGTAATCCTTACCCTATTACTGAAATTAACGTGAGAAAAGACTTCTGATATACTTCAGTTCATTCATAAATCTTTCGTTTGTTTTCTTTGATTGCTAAAAGTATTGGAACAAGATATAGGAATGCCTTCTTCAATTGACCCTTTAATTTAATTCTTCCGTAATTTGGAAAGATCACGTGACTCTGTCTTCAAGCGTCACGTCATCACTGACATACCTTGTCGCTCTCGCCGATTGCGTTGCGCGAAGCTTGGATACCAGTACCCACAAGATTACCGCTAGTATTATTGTATTTATCTGAAATGATTCGAAGAGGAAAAAAACTATTGTTTATACGCCGTCCAAATAAAATACGAATTATCTTTTGTAGCAACACCCAACGATCAGACATAACATCACTAGCTGGATCCAATGCTGCTTAACTGCGTCATAGAAGCAAGCGTTCTCAACTATCGCTATAAATACCGAGGAAGCGGCAGTATGCCGTGCTACATAATTCACGTCTATTCTGTGATATGTTAATATTAATCTAAATCGAGGTTGTGTAGAGCAAAAATAAAGACATGAGATAAAAAAAGAAATTTTTATACAAATGGCTAGAATATTTATGTAAACAAATCCGTACCCATTGAACAGTTTTATATAAAATCTAGAAGTAACAGGAAAGTTTACATACCCCAAGTGCGAGCAGGTTCGGTACAATGTAAATGTAATCGTAATTTGATGTTCCCGCAGATAACCAACATCTGTAAGACAAATAGCTTTTAAACGATTTTAAATATTTTCAAAATCTTTTATAAGGCTAGTTCAAATGTTTTTGATTGACTCCAAAACTGATCCAGGTTTAAACCTCTATTTTTTTTAGAACTACCAAGGTTCTGCAAGGGGGATCAAACTAAGAACCCATAAAAATCTATTGCTTATGAAATATCTAGTTACATTTTCAATTTGCAATTACACTCTGTGATTCACTACATGAGCATCAGTCTGCTCATCACACTGACATAAACACATGAATAAATGAATGTGAATTATTTATGCACAATCAACCTCAACTAAAACATCGTGCACATTTTACTTCAAATTTTACCTCATTTTAAACACCATAAAAGCTCATACAGTAATGTCTCTTTTTCCAAATGTAGCTCAACATAAACAAAGCTATTATATAACAAGATCGTCCATGGACAATGCCCCAGCTCACGAATGTTGATGTCAAGATTTGTGACATATAAGTATAACCTGTGACCATAATTTCAAGGCAGTAAGGCTTTGTACCTGGAGTCAGTCAAGATTTTAAAGCAAAAAATGTTTTATCGCCAATATATCCGCCAATTTTTTTCGAATCGCCAAAAAATCATAACGGCCAGGTGGATATATACCACTACCTTGAATAAAAAATTTAGGACGTTTTTATTTAAATCCTAGTAGGAGATACGTTTACATGAAAATTAGTTTTGGCTAATATATCCACCAATTTTAGACGAATGACGAAAATTCTCAATAGCAAGGGGGGTACCAAAAGCTGCCACCTTTACTAAGAATTTCAAGAGATTAGGCCCAATACCTAGAGCCAGTTGTGTTTTCAATAATGTTTTTGGCCAGGTGGACACTTATCTGCACGTTTCTATTGAAACCGAAGGAGGATATACGTATTAATTACGTTTAATCATTTTTTTACGAATTGCCAAAAATTAGGTAGGTAGGTAGTAATGTGTGCCATTATTATATAAAACTACAAGGCATTGAGGTTATTTTCCTGGCGTTGCTTAAGATTTTTTGGGAAAAAATTGTAAAATAATAACAAGAGAGAAAAAATTGAAATGTAGGTTCGAATATCCGCTTCCCTAATTCAAAATTTTAAGAAGGTAAAATTATATAACTGGCGTTAGTTAAGATTCTAGTAAGAACTTGGTTTTCGCCAATATTTCGGCCAGTTTTTTCGAATTAAGAAAAACAGTAATAGCCAGGTAAGTACCAATGATTGTTATCTTTATCTAAAATTTGAAGAGAATAAGGACTTGTCTCTCGTGTGCGTTAAGATTTTACTGATTTTCTGTTTTTTTTCGCCAATATTTCTGTCAAATGTCGGCCAATCACTGAACAAGCAATGTCCGGGTGCATAGAGATTTCCGTTAAGATTTTATTGTTTTTTTTTTTTTTGTTTTTTTTTTTTTTGTTTTGTTTTTTTTGGCTAAAATTTTTACCCATTTTTGGCAAATGCCCAAAACAAGTAACAGCCAGGTGTGTACTTATGCACCCTGTCTTCCACAAAAATTCTAGAACGTTTCCATGAAAACCTTATGAGATACTTTTTCAAAAAATTGTTTTGTCCATATTTTAGCTAGTTTAAAAAAAAGAAATAGCCAGCTAGGTAGTAATGTGTGCTACTGTTACAAATCGAGCCTAATTTCCTGCAGTTCGTTAAGATTTTACTTTTTATGTTTTTTTTTTTGCCAAAAGCTTTGTCAAAAACAAGTAATGAAAATAAAATAGTACGCAGTTTATGGAAGACTGCTAAGCTAATAATACAAAGTGAAAGATTAAATGACATTAATTTAGATGTGAAAGTTCAATTTCACCGATTTTCTTTAAATTTGATATCGAAAGGGGTGTAACACGGACAAATGCAATTGTACTGTATTTATTGAACTAAATGTAAATTGAATATAATAAGGCATAACTTGATAAAAACGGGATGCCAATCAATATTTTGGTGTCGATGGACTATTACTAAGCGTAACTCCTCATTAAAACATTTTGTTTCACCCGTTTTATGCTAACTCTCCTTTTTAATTCAACTCGCCATTGAAAGAACTCGACAACGCCAGATTTTTATATTCAACGGCCACAGTTGTTGTAACTGAACTGCAACAATACTAATAATGTATCGCAAGGGAAGACAAGTGATTTACTCTATATCGTCCACAGTTGCCTTGACGACACACCAGGATGCGATGATGAGAACAGGCACTCCTAGAGAAACATGAGAAATGGTCAGATGTTTACATACAGCCCATGCGTTAAATAAAATAATATGCTTTTCTTAGAAATAATTATAACCTGCTAATATTATGTGAAGTGGAAATGAACGTTCTAAAAGTGTTTGCATTAGAATCTGAATCAGACTTGAGGCAGACCACAAAAATGCAATTGTAAAAAAACCAAACAACTTACCCCATCCAATTAATGTGAAATACCAAATACGAAATTTGTCGGTAGAAAACGCCCACACTATGATGGAAAAGAGATATAGGCCTTCCACCAGCATCCAGAAGAAATTGGTAACTTGTAAATAGTTGTAGACAGCAACTACTATCTTGCATGCCCACTGCAATTATAAGCAAATATAGCTGTAAGAGTTCTTGCTTATAAACTTGTCTACAGTGTTGACATACTTAGGTGGCTTGGAGGCTATCTATAAAGTACTTCTGCCCCTTCTCCAGCCCAAAAAGAAAAACAAGTAACAATTGGAAAGAGTTTTCAACAGCTCGGTTTGAAGTAACTCAAGAAATAATTTACATTTTCTATGTGATACAAAATAAAAATCTTATGAAAGGAATTTTAACATAGAAATTAAATAATAACCAGCTCACCTGGTGGCCGGTGCTCGATTTCTGATTGGATAATCTTGGAAGAACTGTATTTAAGATGATCCACATAATATTTCTCATTATAAATGTCACTATCAAATGGCAGTGAATTGTATTCCGCAAACACCGAAGACTCCTAGAACATCAAATATAAAATGATTAAAACTGAAATTAAAACCCAGTGTGTCTAAACTCAGGGTATTCCATAGCTTGTGAGGAGGGCAGGGGTGGTTTTTTAAACTAAGGACTTGGGAGAATGGTTATCCCCTGCAATTTACCCCATTAATACTCTCATTTTGCCAAATACGCGGTCTGTATGGAATATCCCTAGAATATTCTGTAGAATATTTCTACCATTATTTAGAATGGAGTTTAAGTGTAGTGGCAACTCAAATATGGGTAATGTGGGTGTACCTGTAATATAGGAAGAGTGAAAGTGCAACAATAAGGGCCACCGTCGAGAGAGAGAAACCGACGTAGTATATGATCCGTACAGCTGTGTTGTGAAGCATTTCTCCCTGTAAATAAATCAAACTCAGTGAGTGGAAAAAATAATCCAGATCAACCAATAAACTAATCAATCCAAGACGAACTGTTGTAATACTAAACACACTAAACGCTCATGATACTGGAAAACATGGGGCTTTAATATACACTTACTATGTACTGAGAATTTATGATGGAAGGGAAAACCAGGGATTTTCTGTGAAATTTTTAGATATGTTCATTTTCTTCACATTTAAGTTTTAACAAAATGTGAAATTTAATTTTAAAGGCAGTGCTTCAGTTGTGGCTTGGATTGGTGCTTCTGTTATCTTTGGATACTCGGTTGTCATTTAAAGTACGTTGTTATTTGGCAACATATCTCTATGGTGATTGTTTAATGTTCAGGCCTTTTGGTTCGACCAACACTTATTCTTTTACAATGTCTTGAAGGACTGTGTTCCGTAGCGTTGGACCACGGGCTGGGTCTGCTTCTTTGACTAAGTAGAATGGGTTTGCATTGAAAGACTTGCTCCTGACCTTCTTCTACATAATAAAGGCAGTGATGAAAGGCTTGATCTTATGGCTTATCTCAGCAACATAATCAAGAAGATGACACAGGCTTTGACCTTGTGGTTTTCTCATTTTCAAAATTGACGCGGTGACGAAAGGCTTTGGAATATTGGTTAAGGACATTTACAAAAAAAAGTGTTGATAAAAGACTTCGAGGTTGTGATTTATCTGATTTTCACAATGAAGGTTGTTATGAAAGGCTTTGGCCTTGTGGATTACCACATAATCCACATAATGAAAGTGATGATAAAGGACTCTGTTTGCATTTAAATGACTTTAAATGAAGTGCCAGGCTTGAATGGTGGACATGAAACTTGTGTCTGTCTTATAGGCCATTCCATCCAAATAACAATGGCTGAGAAAAGGTTTGGATTTTGTGAGTTACCTCATCAGCATTATTAAGGCCATGATAAAGTATGGGCCTTGACCTTTTGGCTGACCTCATCCACGTAGTGAAGGTGTTGATGAAAGGCTTTGCACTTGTGGCTTACCTCATTCACATAATGAAGGTGATTACAAAGTCTTTGACATTGTGGTTGACCGCATCAGTATAATGGCGATGATAAAAGACTTGATCCTGTGGCCCACCTTATCCACACATTGAATATGGTGATGAAGCTTTCCTTACGGGTCTATCCAGCCACAAATAATGGTGTGCTAAAGGCCGCGGTCCTGAACCATATCAGCATAGTCATGAAGACACTGATCAGTGGAGATCATGTGATTTAATACACCACATTGAGGAGCTGATGTGTAAATTTGTATTTGTGTAAGGTAACAAAGTACTACAGCGATGCTGGTGATGAATTGTTTCATCTTATTCGAGCTATATCTGATTCACACCACAATGAATTGAAAAAAAACTACATTTGCTTTTCCACATTATGATCGGTGAAAGGGGCTATCCTTCGGTGGAGCACTAAAATTATTATTTCAGCTGTAAAGGCGTGCGTGAGTATACATTGTACTTAACTGAATGCTATTCACATACAATTGGGTCTGAAAAATTGTATTCGGCCTCGGAAATATGGAGGCATTCGAATAATCCAGGTTCTTATTCTACAAAAAAAAAACAATGAAAGTGAAAAGAGACTGAAGTATTGTCCGAATTAGGGTATTGTCCACATTATACAGGAGGCAGGATCTTTTATTGCCTCACCTCGTCCATGTAATGGTTGTGATGCGGTGTACACATGCTGTAGTTTGCCCACGGCTGCCATGTCCCATTTTTAAAACAGAACTTGGTTGCGGCACCTACGACAGTTTTTATTAGTAGTTACCTCATGTACATGAAGTAATCAATTAAAACTTACTCAATTGACTTCGATCAATCAGTCTGAATTTTGATTAATCAAGTTGAATATCAATGATTAAATTTTGCAAATACTATTAATTCAACATACTGCATTAGAAAATCGGGATCAACCCATAAAATGTCTTAAGAATCTGAAACCATTTATCAATGCTACGGGATAAATGTCGACAGATTTCATTAACATGTTCAGACAGCATCGTTATGAGAGAAAAATGGGATGCTTACCTAAGGGATTAATTTTAACGCCATGGTATTGATCCGGACACGGCACCTTGACGTAACTGTCAGCAGGTGTTGTTGGCCAGCATGTCACTGTGTCGTACGTCGTGTTGCACAGTCCGTTCAATCGACCGTCTGAAAAAATGGGCCCTCTACTTACGTTTTATACGTCATAGCTATAAATAATTCTCGGTTCTTTTATGACAAAATTAGGAATCTTATCTGATGTATTAAGCATTTTGCTATTGTTGTGTTTAAGTACGCCTGTTGTCTAGTGCGTTGGATATTTTACCGCCCTTGTTGTATTAGAAGTTTGCATTTAAATGACTTGCTGTCCAGTGTTAGGTATTTCACCGCCCTTGTTGTATTAGAAGTTTGCATTTAAATGACTTGCTGTCCAGTGTCAGGTATTTCACCGCCCTTGTTGTATTAGAAGTTTGCATTTAAATGACTTGCTGTCCAGTGTTAGGTATTTCGCCACCCTGTTGTATTAGAAGTTTGCATTTTAATGATTTACTCTCCAGTGTTAGGTATTTCGCCACCCTTGTTGTATTAGAAGTTTGCATTTTAATGATTTACTGTCCAGTGTTAGGTATTTCGCCACCCTTGTTGTATTAGATGCTTGTATTTTAATGATTTACTGTCCAGTGTTAGGTATTTCGCCACCCTTGTTGTATTAGATGTTTGCATTTAAATGACTTTAAAGGAAGTCCCAGGCTTAAATGGTGGACATGAAACTTGTATCTGCATTGAAAGCATTAATATTATGGAGTACCCGACCAGATTCGGTAGTTTTTGGCAAGTCAATGACTTGCAAAAAGTAAATTGAAATTATAACTTCCATTTTTCATTTTTTACAGATGGCCGTAATTTTGTTCATCCTTCTCCTCTGACCATACTGGCCTGAGGACCACCAAATTTTGTACATATATAATAGTTGATATGAGACCATGAATTTTTCGCCTTTGTTTTCATTTTTTATGTTGTAAATACGAAGTGAAACAGTTATTTTTCACTCTTGCAGTGCATTAAGCTCATCAGCTATGATGAATACAATTATATACTTACGTTGATTTATAAAAACAAACTTTGCGTATTCTTCCGAATAAAGTGGAAATTTTCAAGACATACAAGTGTTACAATGTCTTAATTTGAAAAATAAATACAATAAAGCTGATGTACATGGTGTGAGACACGGGAGAGAGGGTGAGGGATGCTGTTTCATAAAGTTAATAGCAAATCCATATTTACAAAATGACTTCAACTGGCAAAAAGGTTTCCAGAAAAGATTCAAAATCATTGAAAATTTGACTTGTCTGTAAAGGAAAATCAAACCAAATTTACGCTTAACAGTTAGAATTGTCAAGTTTAATTATGGATGTCTAAAATTTGATAAATAAAAATATTAGAGCAGTTTCAATTTTTACACCACACATCAATTAAAGGGACACGCGCCATGTTTAACATAAATGTAAAGTTTTGAGCTGTGTTTTGTCGAGTATTATATAAAACATTTGAAGTATTGTGTAAAACATGTGGAGTAATATATAAAACATGTGGAGTTTTATGTAAAACATGTCCAGGAAGAAAAATAGTCTTAGAACACATCCCAATTTTTTAAATATTGACTCCGTCGGTCTGCGATGTTTTCCGAAAAAATCCCCGAGCTTTTAAATTATTTGAAATGACTATGTTTAATTTTTTTTATAAAACGTTTATATGATGTAACACTCATAGCATAAGTTGCTTTGTGTGTTTGATTAAAACAGTTTTTATTTCTTATTTGTTTAAAAACAACATAGGCAGCTTATTGATCCTAGTGGATGGCTTCCAGGTTTTGTTGACATTAAGAATTGTATACAGGAATTTGTTTCGGTCACGCCAAACATTTCTTATTAATCCGAAGAAAACATAAAACGTGCAAATGTAAATATGTCATATCATTTATACCATTTTGGGCTCAATACTCTATACTTCTAAATGTCTAATAAACAAATTTTATGGTTCCCAAAGCCATCTCCCGTTTAAAGGATCATTGTCCAGAGGGTCATTTTTCTTATGCTTTGAACTGGAATTAGCACTACTCTGCCAATTAAGTACTTAAAGAGACATAAGCTGGTATTTACCAAATACGTAAAGAATGATTGTGTTGACAGGCATTGTTCCTTGATCTAAGATATAAAGATAATCGCACTTTGTAAATTGTGCAAAGTGTAATTACAGAATTTTATGGAAATCGCTTTTTATCCACATTGTTCTTTTCCTAAGTTCCTTCTGAAATAATTGAGTGAATCCTATATCCTTATATGTTCTGGTTTTTAATTTCCAGACAGAAGTATAGCAGTAACCCATCCAGTTTTGTCCCTGATAAATGTTGCGTAGATTTCTACAGAAGGAAATCTCCTATACTTTGACATGACACATAAAGCAAGTTCTCTTTGCTCTACCAATATGGGAAGACAGTGAGACCCTGGCATTTCCTGGCTTACCCCTATCCCTCGATCTCGCTAGTACTATTAATGCAAGATGTTAACTTCGTGGAGTGCTGTTCGGTGTAGAGATAAGGTCAGCCAGGTAGGCTCAGAAACAAACCTTGATTTCCATGATTTAAAGTAAGTATAAATAACGAATTTATGTAGTAGCCAAGCAAATCTGTAAAATTCTTTATATTTTCAAGCACATAACAAAAATTGTGCATTTTTATAAATCATTTAATACAGAGGAAGTGTTTATAGTCCCACATACATTTGAAGCTATCATGAATGGTAATCTTACTTTTTCGAAATAAGTCAAATTCATTGGGTAAGTATTTAATAGAGAGACAACCCAGAAAGAAGTGACCATGCCTTATAATGACAAATTCTCAAATATTTTTCCATGAAATAAGAATTTCCTGGATAGCTTAAAACCCTGCATGTTGACAACGCCCCTTTGTATTACAGTCTAATAACATCTAAACGGAACACAACCATTAATATAATCCATTTATAGAACAGTGTCCTATAACAAGCCCATCGTGATAAAACTTTGCTTTACTTATCTCGCTTTTCATTGGTTTTTATGGCTTTGTTAATGCCTCTGCTTTATTCGATGTATAACGGCTCGGCGATAATAAACGTACATGGCATATTTACATATGATCCTCAATTCATTGTTAGTACCGATTGTTAACACGGTGCTTTTCACTGGATTTTTAATTGAATTAGACCAATTCTGGTACCAGTGGCCGAAGCGAACCTTGCAATTTCTGCGAATTATTGACAGAAACAGCAGAAAAGTCCTCACTAAAAGACAGTACTTGTTTACATTAACCGTTTTATATCACACGAATACCGATTATTACCAGTTAAAACTTATAATTTAACACAGCTGCAACAGCTGCAAAGTAATAAAATATCAATTGCAATATAAAAATAATGGTTTTTCACAACTGGAGCATAAGCTTAAAGATAGCAAGTAGCATCAAAGCTTCCTCGTATAAGGTGCATGTGTCATATGTACAGAAAGTGATAAAGAAATGTACAGAAAGTGATAAAGAAATCCCCCAAAAAATAACACACAAAGAAAGAATGGACGAATACACGAACCACTCAATGAACTGAAAACCAACTGAAAAATAAGAGATTAAATAAATTCACATTTTTATAAATATAAAACACAGCTAGTTTTCAAGCAACTATTTCATTGCTTCTTAATCATGCTTCCATTGTTTCGAGCACATCCATAGGGACTTCCACATATATTGAGTGTGAGAAGCTTTTCTGAAGCCCGTCGTTTGACAAAACATTTTTGCACAATGAATCTAAATTACGCTATTAATCTAATATTACTCCCGGTGACACAGTTGTGTATATTCCAACAAGTTTCCTATATGAGACATGTTTGTAAACCATTTGAAAGGACAGGCAACATTCCCAAAGCGGCACCCTGCAATGGCCAAGAATATCATCGAAGTTTAATGTCCGAATTAGATACTCTAGCAGAATACTTGGTGGTTATGGTAGAAATTATTGCCAAATACAGCAAATGGCACGCGAGACACTGGCAGTCTATTGAAGTAAACTTAGCTTTACGATTTCCGCTATAGCACATCTTTGAATAGGCGAAATTGAGACCTTTTCTTAGACGCCAAGCATAAAGTTTTTATGAGCAAAGTATTGTAAATAGACAAATTTACATGCTTTTCAGTTTTTGTTTCTTCATGTCATAGTGTTCATGAGGTTTTCTCCATATTTTATTGCTATTAACATGGACGATGCCCCTGGGAGTTATTGTATTACAAAGCATTGCGAAAGTTTCTTTCCCCCTTTTGATGTTCTTCGGATGTTCTACGTTTCCTTCCTCACCTGCTGGTTTCTGGGCATCTCCAAAACGATAAAGGCTTGCAAGTTGACATGTGGTACCTATGGAATCTGGCTTCACGCCAAAGTTTGTTGACTTCTGATGTCTCGTGATTTTCAAAGTGTATCTACAGCTTTCGAGTAAAATATGACATCAGATTACTTTTTTGCAATTAATAGGTATGGTATGACGTAAAATGATGTGATTTTTCAATTCGCTGTTCTGGGCGGTTTCAAAGTGTATGGCTTTAGTGAATAGAGCTGAGATATAAAAAATACAGTTTCAAAGTGTCTTAGCCCCCTTTTACACATTCACCAAACGTAACAACACACTGCTCCGCAAAACACCTATATAACTCTAAAGTAACATGAACACAGCTATATTTGCCGACAAGGACCTCAAGCACACTCGTTTTTTTACTCGAAATACAATGCATATTGTTTAAATTGTCTCTTCCCGTGGACGTCTGTCAAAAAGGTCTTAAATGGGATTATAATATTGTTACGTTTACTTCAGACTTATTATCAACCTAATCAAAGTGACTGAAAATTAAGGTGGTTGTGTTTGCCACGCATTCAATTAGGCTTTAGCCGAGGTGCTCTGCAGCTACATAAGCTATACCCAAGCTGTGGGCTCTGTCCATGTGGTTTTTGCACTCCCAAAGATACATTTCGCTACTCTGTAGCAAAATCGGCCTGTTTTCATTCATTTATTTTATCGCCACCATTTTAAACAGGAATAAGTACACTTTGAAATATTTATATTTCTACTTCCTCAGGTTGCTTTAAACTATTCGCGTTGTTTTCAACTGACATAAATTAGACGCGCAGAGTGATCAACTCTCCCCAATCTAACATCATAACATCCCACGTTGAGATCAACCAGTATAAATCTGACAGGCAAATTTGGCTAGTTTTGTGATCAATTGATTTTTCCTGGAGAAGTGTTGAATTTTTAAAGGTATTTCAGAAAGAAATGTGTAAAATACAACATTAAACGCGATACAACATAAAAAGCTAGCAACAGTGTTTTCGAACATACAAACTTTTAACGATATTTTAAATTAAATAAATGAAGGACAATAAGAACAGTTTCCAGGCAATACAAATAATCCTATAAATTTTTCGATTGCATAGGCAATGCGTGCGATGAATAAGTTGTTCCAAAATAATTATTAGTATTTTCAATTAACTTAATATCACATAAAGGAGTTCATTGCTGTGCAAAATTTGCATTTTTGTATTTATAATATTGTCTGAAGAACCGTCTATGTTGTTAGTTTTTCATTGTAATATGTCTAAGTAAAACATTCATAGGGTGATATATGTTTGTTACACATTTTCTCATTAATTAGTGCATTGTTTTCCTGTACAATAAGGCCGACAGTAAATAGTGTAATGTGCTGCATGCTGTATATAACGCGGATCATGAAAACGATATACACGTGACACTCGTCCCGAGCAGTTTGGTACATACAATTGTAGGCATGTTTTTAAACACACACGGCCATTTAGATCCCCCTTTAACAGTTTTATCATTTATCCCATAATACCTTTCTGCTGAATAAAGATTTGGATACGGGCGTGATATTATTTTCGTATCTTCCTCATTCTACTGCGTCATTATTCCTAATTTGTTCGTCATAACGATGTCATAGCACGTTTCACCCCTGAGCTGAGTAGAAACTGGAAAAATCAAGAATTTTAAGGAATTTAAGACCGATTTGGTTACTGTATTATATACATTGTCGAATTTCTGTATTTACTAGCTCATAAATTTGCAGTTTAATGCCACAATCTTTGTCGTAATCCAAAGATTTTGAAAATTTTTATGTTAAAATGTTTATGTTATATAACTGGTTGATAAAGAAAGGTAAGCTTATGTGTCACATCAGTGTCAATGTGGTGATTTTATAAAGATTCAGATCCATTGTAAAACACTTTGGCAGTGACGTAGCATCTTTTTCAGGTGTTGCTTTCAGCGTCAGAAACCAACTTTGTGTTGGTTCTTTTTTTATGCTTCATAAATCTGGAATATTTATGGCAGGGAGGTGTGGGCGGGAAAAAAAATTTCGTAACGTAAGACGAAATAAATTGTTGTTTTCAGCTACCTTCTGAGACCATACATGATAAATTCCACTGTGTTATCTTTCCAAATATGAGTGGGGTCAGAAACAGATCATGCGAAATGACCAGTAAACCGGTTTGTCGATTCTCAGTAACACACTAATCAGTTTCACAGTTTTATTTCCTTTATGAATGAATGGCCTCTATAATGGTTGCAAATGTCGTTTTTCATAGAAGTTAAATACTTTTTTCCCAAAAAATCTGCAACAACTATCCAACTAACGTGGTGTTGCTCCACGATTTAACTTATCACGGTCTGCACTTTCAGAGATTTATGCAAACTTTAGGGCAAATAACGATGTGAAGACTTTACCAAGGCCTGAAAGACCTCGAGTCTCACCATAAAGCGAAAACGGCGTCATCAAAACAGTCGCCAGTAGTAACCGCAGAACTGGGGTGTGTTTTACGATTAAAATAACAAAAAAAAATCATCTCAAATTTTCCTTTCATTTTTTTATCCCTTTTTATTGAAACGATTTCAGAAAATACATATGCATTTTCCATGCTCACTGAACCGAATTCACAAAACTGTAGGAATTCGAAACTGCATTGTCACCATTGGAAGACCTGGTGCTATACCAGTTTCAACGATAACGGTGGTACGTTGGCTTCACGAGCACTGATTATACTAGGCCGGACAACATCGTAACAACAACCATAACCAATGGCCTCAATATGTCTATTCGCGAACAAGTCGTGATTTTGCCTTGCTACGAACGACCAAACAATGCGAGTTTGGCGGCGAGAAAATTTGAGCTCATTTTCAGGCTTTGGGGCCTAAACAACGTTACATAAGACCTTCCTGGTCACGGTCAAAGTCAAAAACCGGAAGTTGACTATTATCTCGAAAACGGATAGAGATAGAGCGATTTTGAGCTCATTTTCGACCTTTTGGACCTAAACAACGTTACAAAAGAGGCATTTTGGTCACCTCGACCTTCTCGGTAACGGCCAAAATAAAAAACTAGAGGCTGACCATTATCTCGAAAACGATTAGAGTGGGGGCGATTTTGAGCTCACATTCCAACTTTTGGGCCTATATAACTCAACAAAAAAGGTACCTCTGTGACCTTGACCTTCTTGGTCATGGCTACGGCTAAAAACCGGAAGTTGACCATTGTCTGGAAAGCGTTAGCCACTGATAGATTTTTAGCTAATTTACTACTTTTTGGACCCAAACAACGTTATATAAGAGTATCTCGGTGACCTAAACTTATTCGGTCACGCTAAAGGTCAAAAACCGGAAGTTCACCATTGTCTCGAAAATGGTTAGAGGTGGGGCGATTTTCAGCTCATTTTCGACAACGTTACATAAGAGGTACATCGGTGAGATTGACCATTTTGTCAAGATTAAAAAAACCGGAAGTTGACCATTATCTCGAAAACGGTCAGTGCTTTTGTGCCCATTTTCCACCCGATGAGCCAAAACGACGACAAAACATTTTCTTTTGTGGTTTCTTTTAATGGGTAAGTCTAAGACAAGTCTAGGCCTTCCCCCGCCCCGGCCCTTTCCCCCGGCCCTTTCCTCTGGCTATACTGGAGCTATGACTCCCACTCTGGCACATATGTAGTACTTTTGGTTTTCGCTTTTGTTGTCATTTTCAAGCAAGAGACAGTAGTTTTTATTGAGAAATGCAACGCGTAAGTGTCACAGCAGCATTTTAAGCACACTGAATACACAGAGAAAAATATTAAAGTACACTGAATGTTTATAGAAACTTCGCAAAGTATCAACTTCACTTTCGCACTGGCCTTCTTGTTCTTCCTGGTGGGAGGGGGGGGAGTGAGATGTCGTTTAATAAATTAAGCAGCAAACCATGTTTTAGAAGGGTTTCGAACTGACAAAAAAGTTTCTTAAAAAGATTTCAGAATATGAAAAAATGGTCTTTATAAAGGAAAAGCAAACCAAAAATCAAGCTGAAAGTTTTTAAAATTTTAGTCGAAGGGAAAAAAGTGATTTTTAAGTATTTTTTTTTACTAATTGTTTAATATTTCGCTTTGAGAAATGGGTTCTCGTTGAAGTTGCAATTTGAAACTGCCAATGTTCTTTTAAACAAACTTTCATTAGTGTTTGGCTAAGTGTTTCAAATGTTTCAAATGATATCCCGACATAACGCCCGAAGACATAACGCCCGACGAGATAACGCCCGACGTCATATCGTCCGAAAAAAGTGAAGGGTGCGACATTTGGACCGAGTTTTGCTACCCCCACCCCCGCCCCCAACTTTTTTCTTGCTATAACATATTACTCCAAACTTCAATCAATTAGCGTCAAAAGACATTAAAAGCCTGTCCTTTCCCAAGAGTCGCTAATTATCTCCTACTTAATCCCTTCATGCTTCGACGTCAAAACTTTCCTATATAATGGGAGCTGCTTTGCTAAAACATCACACTTCAACTACAAGATGCAAATCATAGAAAATAACAAAGGAAAACCGGAAATTATTCTAGATGGATTCATGTACAATAACAACAACAACAGCAACAACAAAACGCGAAAATAAGAACCATATTATGTCGAACTGTATCTCTCATCTGAACCAAATGCAAGGGATTGTTCAGACCCTGAGCTTTGTGTCTTGCGCAGTCACGATCCGAATGTCAGCAAGGTTAGTAATTTTACTGTGTTTTATAATAATTGCCAAGAAAAGAAGAAAAATTGTGCCAAAAAAAACTAAATAAAACGAAAAACAAATAGATACGAAAACCTATATTTGTCAATTAAAAGGAGAAAATCTGGTGAATTCTCTATTTTTTGCTATTTATAAAACAGGACAAAATTGGACGATGTTTTAAATTGACAAGTTAAATAGTCGCTGTAAAATGTTGCTTTTCTTTCTGCTGCAGTATGAGGTCAGCAAAGCAAGAAACGCTTTGAAGGAGATAGGATCCAACACGCGGAATACTCCCGCACACGTCACTGAATCCAAGTGCGCTGAGCTGTACGAGGACGCTAATCTGCATTTTGGCGTCGACTCGTCGCTAAAACGTCACATCCGGCATGCCCCAGCACTACCAGTGCGTGCAGAAGACCTGGTGGTAGATTGCCAGTGGGCGCAAACAACCCGCGAAAATCCCCAACTGTTTCTAATTTACAACAAGGGTTCAGACGAGTTCAGATGAGTAAAAACCGGTCCAAAGGTCGCACCCTGCACTTTGTTTTCGGACGTTATGTCGTCGGACGTTTTGTCGTGGATATAACTAAAAGAACAAATGCTCTCCAGAGCCTCTCTGGTGCAGAAAATTCTCCGAGACAATTCACAATAACATAATTTCAAATTAAAACTCGCAATATATAGATGTGATAAATTCTATCTGTATGTCACCGATTTAAAACTCATCAGAGACAAGGAAGGGATAAGGAAGAAAAGGGAAAATTTCGAATAGCTGAATCCCTGAAAACCACCTCTCCCACCCCTCACCTGGAAAAACGCCACCGGAGAAAATCCCCCAAGCCCCAACCCTCCCCCACCCCATTTGTGGAAATGCGAAGTAAGTTCAGTAATTTTTTACAGAAATACTTCATTAAACAACGAATTACATTTTAATACTTTTTATGCATTTTATGCGTAGGCTGAATATTCGCATACGGGAGAGGGTGGGAATTTCTCCGGGTATGGCAAATATCTTAGGGGAGGTGGGGGAGGGCCTATCTCGGCAGTTGCCTAAATAGAGGGTGTTTTACTTTGGGAATTTTCTCGCTCCACCTAGCAGTTAGTGTGTTTATTTTAAAAATAGCATTCTTATTTTACTCACTATTAAGCACGATTTTGGAACTGTTTCGTACCCTGTGATTTGCAACGTCCAGTCAAGTTTGTGAATGATTGCTATCAATTACAGCATCATTTGTTGAAGCCGGCCACCTATAAATCAATGCCAGCCAACGTTCCAAGAACTGTAGTGTTGTACCTCTCAAACTTCGCCATGATTGAGCTAATGACAAGGTGATAAATTAGGTGCCATGCGTTCACAGAAAGAGGGCGGGTGTGGGAAAGTGGGTCCCCCTACGAACAACGAGCTGGGATACACGTCATGTTACTGCATGTCTCTTTGTTTTCTCGATCAAAATAGGGTGAAATAAATCCCATAGAGCCCCTTCTGACGCCAAAACAGACATACAGCGAGTGAAATGTAGAAAATGGTGCATTGTTTAAACAAAAGAAAAGGTGCTAGACACCGGCTGTACGTTCGATATTGGCTTGCATGAGACTATGAAAAATACAGCGCTGCAACAAACTAGACCATAGGCTTACTTAAAAAGCCATTAAAAAAGGCCTGACCTTAAAAGAACTTTAATCGCACACACTCTGCCCATCCGCTCACCCCCCACTATCACCACCCCTACCCCCACCCTAACACCCCAACCCCACCCCCGTTATTTGAACAAAAAAAGATAGCTGTAAATTAACCTTAAAATACTGTTGTTAGGCAAGTCCATATAACCACAAAACAATCATCACTTCCCTTTTGAAAACAGAACATAGGTTTAAATTAAAAATCCGACTTCACCAGAGTGAATGAGGCACTAATTTAGACAATGCAGACAATGCGTGAAAACCACTCCCCGCCCCCTTCTTTCATCCTGCCTAACTTTCTTTAAAGGTATCAAACGGGGTCGACCTCGAAAACAAAAGAGACAATGCAGCAAGTAAGTTATTGAATGGCCACTCGACTGTATGCAATATGCTGTACCCTCGTGCGCCGCACTCGGGCACAGCATATTCCATACCGTACTCGTGACCATTCAATAGCCAACACTTACATCCACAACGGGTAAAATGGTATCTATTGATGCTTTGGCAGCCAAAGTGTCGAAGGCCAAACCATTTCACAGAATAAGCCTTTTCAGTGGCAACACCTTTAAGATGTGTCCGGCGCGCGGCAGTCTGATGCGCTATAACAGCATTCCATATGTCAGGAATACAAAGGAAACCACGGAAAACGACCACCTCACAAATACAACTACCCAACAAATACGACCACCTCGCAAATACTACCATCTCACAAATACAACTATCTCACAAATACGACCACCTCACAAATACGACCACCTCAAAAATACGACCACCTCAAAAATACGACCACCTCACAAATACGAACACCTCATAAATACGACCACCTCACAAATACGACCACCTCACAATTACGACCACCTCGCAAATACGACCACCTCACAAATACGACTACCTCACAAATACGACCACTTTTAAATAATCTGGGTGCCTTGTATTATGAAGAATCCCGCATATAGAACTGATTCGGAAGTGGGATGAGTCAGTTCAGTTCTAGCGATGGCCCTATCTATGGTAAATGCATCATAGGTTTCCCATAACAACTGCTTACTGTGAAAAAGGGATCAGTTGTGCGCACATTTAAAACAAGCAGACACTACTTCTGACCGGGGGGGGGGGTTAAATTCAACATTATTTACACTCATAGAGAAGTCCATTTATATCTCACCTCACCTGTGCAAAATATCACACTTTGCCCAATATCAATATAATATCGTGCGATATTTTGTTCGAATGACATGAAACAGAGGTCTGTATAACTTCAGATGAGCGAACATCTGTAAAAAATGCAACGATGGATTTTAAAAGACAATAGTACACGAAAAGTGCCAGTTTTCCTTTTCTTTTCCTGCATTCTACGAGACAACGCTTGTTTGAGAAAAACTTAATTTCCTTTTCTGTATGTTTGGTGCACATTCACAAAGAAACTGCGTCTTTCGAATGTCAAGATCACAATGGTTCTGCATTTACGAGGATGACCAATTGCGGGCGTGTGGGTATTCAATTTTGGAGACACAATTTTCCGGTGTAATTGCTCATATTAAATAATCCTGCCAAACATCTGACGTTCTTGAAACGGTTTGAATTGTGTTCAAACAGCAAAATAAACAACATACATAAGTCATTGTGTGGATATAATGTGTTTATGTTTAAGGTTCGTGTTTTAGAAATCAACCCTGATAAACATTCTGATGTATGACGTGGAAGCCATAATGCGACGTCGGAGAGACATCGCATCAACGTAAAAAAAACGATCCAACGTGTACTCTTGGCGTTTCAGAGGCGTACCAAAAACAAAAACAAAAAAAAACTAGTTTTACTGGTATTTTGAGTAAAGCTGATCTTTGTATTTTTATAGTTTTTGCCACATTTTTTGTAACGTTATTTGAGGTCATACACACGTTACGGCATGCCGAAGACATCAAGATTTGGTTTCGTCTTTTGAAACCCCGGGCCCTTTTGTAACCCAAAGCTATTGCAACCCACAACTCACAACATATGAACACACATTGTCGCACCTTAGAAGAAAGTAAGAAAGGCAGGAATGGAGGAATAAAGAAAAAAAAGAAAAGTCATCACTCACAATGTTTGGCATACATCTGAACCGTGTTAGCAGCATCTTCTTTCAAGCATGCAATAATATCCTGAATATGTTCGTAAGCAGAGAAGTCTATGTCTCCAGGGGGCGTGGAAGTGACGTCTTCACCCTCTGTACGGCCGTCACGTCTTAACCGTTCACCACCCAAGTAATCCATTGTGTACGGGTTGGCTATTTTAATGCTGTGTATGTATGTTTAATTAATTATTTCTTAAATAAAAAAAATAACGTAATTTTTGTTAACTTTGGTACTTGGACAAAATGATTTCTCTTTTTTAGTTATCCTCCTGCGTTTATCGGATAAATATGCGCATTTTATTTCACTGTCATGGCATCATTTTGCACAGGCAACGTCTTGAAGGAGGACATTAACGACACTGTGTTTATGCTTGTTGTCTGTTTTCCAGGCTGTTGATTTACAGCCTATCATCACAATCCTACAATATCTGTCCAGCGTACTTGGTTCTGTATATTACTATTATTTCTCTCAAAACTATTTGCAAAAAATACGGTATTTTTCACGGAATAAAATCCATAACCACAAACTGCTCACGACACATTTCCGTTTTTTTTCTCAGTTTTTATCAGAAGAGAAATGTTTCATTTGTGTATTTAATATGCAGAGTCAAGTCATATTTCACCCATACAAACGTACAGTCTTTAAGAGAAATCACGGCTTTGTGATTGCTCTGCTCATTGTCCAAGGTTTGTATGCTCTCCCGCAGCTGCCAGCACCAGCTTACATACACCCCCCAAAGAGAGCGCTGTCCTTTCTACTCTCCCCCACTGGTATGCGTTTTTGAGTAACACATGTAGGTTTGTTAATTAAGCAAATTATGCTAAATCCAGGCGGATTTACGTTTTCAGTGGGGATGCACTTACTCAGGGTAATGCCTGGCCTTTGTGATATCGTAGAACGGATATCTTTAACGAAAATGGGAAATGTTTGCTTTTTTCAACAATTTAACCTGCTATTATTTTTATAGCTTATCTGTAGCTTGCTGATATTATCTTTTCTGTGGCTATTCGGAACAGAAATTTGACCACTGAATGTAAGTCAATGAGTGCTTGGAATAAAGAAAAGTTAATGTCACGTGATGTATCAATGTCATATGGTGTATTAATGTCATGTGGTGTATTAATGTCACGTGGTATATCAATATCTAGTGGTGTGTTACTGTTACTTTGTGTGTTAAAATCTGAATAACTGAGAAGTAAAATGAGAAGTAAATGCTCTGTGCAAGCTGACTATCTGCTTACGGTAATTTTTCGGTATCATATTAGGTGATTAGGTATCAAGCGAACACTTACTGGCCGTTCGTTATTGTGTTTTGCCAGAAAGGTAAAGATCACGCGTGGAACAAAGCGACACAAATCCAGCTCTGGTATTTCTGAACGTGATCCTTAATCCATTTTATAGGCAAAGGAAATGCTCCGCTCCTCCCCAAGGTTTTTTTTTCCTGGAGGGACCTGCAATCGTATTTTAATGGTCAACATATTTACTTAAATCTAGCTACCTTACAACTACTCCCATACAGCTTAACTCATGAAAGTTATAATATATATATGAAAATATCAAACATACACCGCATCAAACTTCAGATATCTGAAATGGAATTTATGGATACAAAAAGTGCCGTTTTATTTTTAATATCTATAATTCGATTTGAAATATTTTGAATTCAATTGGATACACAGTAAAACCTCAATAAACCGGACACTGGCGGGACAGAGCTAATTTGTCCGGTTTAACGAGGCGTCCGGTGTATTGAAGGTTCCTCACTATCCATACTGTAACGCAATATCATCACGATATTTTGTCTGTACAAAGAAATTGTCACACTTCAGTTTTTAAATTTGACACATGACCGCTCTGGAAGGGTGGAGAAAAGTCCACCATGAAAAAGTCACATGGGAAAATTAATTAAAAGCATGCAATTTCTGCATGAAGCTTAATTAATTTTAGCAAATATTTATGCATTAAAATGTAGTTTGATTTTTTTTTTCGTTTTTGTTTAATGAAGTACTTGTGATAAAATTTATTTGACAATCGCCAAATGAAAACCTTTGTTTACCCGCTTCCCCACCCCCTCCTAAGCAGTCCCTTCAAAAAAGCTTCTTAAGTTACTAGGCCTATTCCTTAAAATTACATTGGGAATTATGCCCGGGTTTGGCAAAACTCTTTGTGCGCTTTTTTCTCTGCAAGTGCCAAAATGAGAAGGGGATTTTCCCATGGGACGTTTATCCACCGGGCGTTTTCTCCAGGATTCTCCCGGGAGTGCTCGAAAGCGCAACACAATTACCGCATACTTCCTCACATAATGACTATCACATTATAACAGAAATCTAATAATAGCACTTTGGAAAGTTAGTCACCTATCCATTAGATTCCTCAAGTCATAAAGCCTAGGAAATTTAAACTCTTTGGCATTTTCTGCAGTAGATATCCCAAAAGAGATGCGTTATAACTCTTAACTGTGAATGCCGATACCCTGAAACACTGGGGTTGTTAAACGTGGCATCATGCTGCTCCTGCTTCAAAACAACAGCAAACTAGACCGTCTTCGCCACCGAGTAGCGAAAATTACTCTTGGAGCCGCAAAACATATGATTCTGAGTACTTTAAAATTCAGAGTTCTGTAAAACTCTTCGTCAAAAGTCATGCCAAGTTGTCAGTTGTCAGATGCATCAAAATTAAACACAGATTTTGATATATATATCCCAATAAACATTCTGACGTCAATAAAACGTCGAGTTCAGTACCAGGCCAAATCGCAGCATTGAATCTGGTTGTAGTTGGGTTTTAATTGGTTGCGAACACAGATCAACGTCTGTTGCACAACATTGAATAGTCGTTGGATAAGCAATGCGGTGTAGACGTTGATGTTGCCTCGCAAAAACACCAACTTCCGCAACATTAAAATCTGGTTATAATTTGGTTGTGATCACATGTGCGACCATAGATCAACGCCTCCACAACCTCTTTAACATCCAATGAACACACGCTTGATAAAAACGCATTTTAGACGTGACGATGATTTTCGTTGCAGAAAACCAAACAATTAATATCTCTGACGTAACGTTGGATATATTTCGGAAAATCGACTATTTATGTAGACGTCGAAAAAAAGACGTCGCAAAACCTTTAAGATGTGTCCGGCGCGCGGCAGTCTGATGCGCTATAACAGCATTCCATATGTCAGGAATACAAAGGAAACCACGGAAAACGACCACCTCACAAATACAACTACCCAACAAATACGACCACCTCGCAAATACTACCATCTCACAAATACAACTATCTCACAAATACGACCACCTCACAAATACGACCACCTCAAAAATACGACCACCTCAAAAATACGACCACCTCACAAATACGAACACCTCATAAATACGACCACCTCACAAATACGACCACCTCACAATTACGACCACCTCGCAAATACGACCACCTCACAAATACGACTACCTCACAAATACGACCACTTTTAAATAATCTGGGTGCCTTGTATTATGAAGAATCCCGCATATAGAACTGATTCGGAAGTGGGATGAGTCAGTTCAGTTCTAGCGATGGCCCTATCTATGGTAAATGCATCATAGGTTTCCCATAACAACTGCTTACTGTGAAAAAGGGATCAGTTGTGCGCACATTTAAAACAAGCAGACACTACTTCTGACCGGGGGGGGGGGTTAAATTCAACATTATTTACACTCATAGAGAAGTCCATTTATATCTCACCTCACCTGTGCAAAATATCACACTTTGCCCAATATCAATATAATATCGTGCGATATTTTGTTCGAATGACATGAAACAGAGGTCTGGATAACTTTAGATGAGCGAACATCTGTAAAAAATGCAACGATGGATTTTAAAAGACAATAGTACACGAAAAGTGCCAGTTTTCCTTTTCTTTTCCTGCATTCTACGAGACAACGCTTGTTTGAGAAAAACTTAATTGCCTTTTCTGTATGTTTGGTGCACATTCACAAAGAAACTGCGTCTTTCGAATGTCAAGATCACAATGGTTCTGCATTTACGAGGATGACCAATTGCGGGCGTGTGGGTATTCAATTTTGGAGACACAATTTTCCGGTGTAAATGCTCATATTAAATAATCCTGCCAAACATCTGAAGTTCTTGAAACGGTTTGAATTGTGTTCAGACAGCAAAATAAACAACATACATAAGTCATTGTGTGGATATAATGTGTTTATGTTTAAGGTTCGTGTTTTAGAAATCCACCCTGATAAACATTCTGATGTATGACGTGGAAGCCATAATACGACGTCGGAGAGACATCGCATCAACGTAAAAAAAAAACGACCCAACGTGTACTCTGGCGTTTCAGAGGCGTACCAAAAACAAAAACAAAAAAAACTAGTTTTACTGGTATTTTGAGTAAAGCTGATCTTTGTATTTTTATAGTTTTTGCCACATTTTTTGTAACGTTATTTGAGGTCATACACACGTTACGGCATGCCGAAGACATCAAGATTTGGTTTCGTCTTTTGAAACCCCGGGCCCTTTTGTAACCCAAAGCTATTGCAACCCACAACTCACAACATATGAACACACATTGTCGCACCTTAGAAGAAAGTAAGAAAGGCAGGAATGGAGGAATAAAGAAAAAAAAGAAAAGTCATCACTCACAATGTTTGGCATACATCTGAACCGTGTTAGCAGCATCTTCTTTCAAGCATGCAATAATATCCTGAATATGTTCGTAAGCAGAGAAGTCTATGTCTCCAGGGGGCGTGGAAGTGACGTCTTCACCCTCTGTACGGCCGTCACGTCTTAACCGTTCACCACCCAAGTAATCCATTGTGTACGGGTTGGCTATTTTAATGCTGTGTATGTATGTTTAATTAATTATTTCTTAAATAAAAAAAATAACGTAATTTTTGTTAACTTTGGTACTTGGACAAAATGATTTCTCTTTTTTAGTTATCCTCCTGCGTTTATCGGATAAATATGCGCATTTTATTTCACTGTCATGGCATCATTTTGCACAGGCAACGTCTTGAAGGAGGACATTAACGACACTGTGTTTATGCTTGTTGTCTGTTTTCCAGGCTGTTGATTTACAGCCTATCATCACAATCCTACAATATCTGTCCAGCGTACTTGGTTCTGTATATTACTATTATTTCTCTCAAAACTATTTGCAAAAAATACGGTATTTTTCACGGAATAAAATCCATAACCACAAACTGCTCACGACACATTTCCGTTTTTTTTTCTCAGTTTTTATCAGAAGAGAAATGTTTCATTTGTGTATTTAATATGCAGAGTCAAGTCATATTTCACCCATACAAACGTACAGTCTTTAAGAGAAATCACGGCTTTGTGATTGCTCTGCTCATTGTCCAAGGTTTGTATGCTCTCCCGCAGCTGCCAGCACCAGCTTACATACACCCCCCAAAGAGAGCGCTGTCCTTTCTACTCTCCCCCACTGGTATGCGTTTTTGAGTAACACATGTAGGTTTGTTAATTAAGCAAATTATGCTAAATCCAGGCGGATTTACGTTTTCAGTGGGGATGCACTTACTCAGGGTAATGCCTGGCCTTTGTGATATCGTAGAACGGATATCTTTAACGAAAATGGGAAATGTTTGCTTTTTTCAACAATTTAACCTGCTATTATTTTTATAGCTTATCTGTAGCTTGCTGATATTATCTTTTCTGTGGCTATTCGGAACAGAAATTTGACCACTGAATGTAAGTCAATGAGTGCTTGGAATAAAGAAAAGTTAATGTCACGTGATGTATCAATGTCATATGGTGTATTAATGTCATGTGGTGTATTAATGTCACGTGGTATATCAATATCTAGTGGTGTGTTACTGTTACTTTGTGTGTTAAAATCTGAATAACTGAGAAGTAAAATGAGAAGTAAATGCTCTGTGCAAGCTGACTATCTGCTTACGGTAATTTTTCGGTATCATATTAGGTGATTAGGTATCAAGCGAACACTTACTGGCCGTTCGTTATTGTGTTTTGCCAGAAAGGTAAAGATCACGCGTGGAACAAAGCGACACAAATCCAGCTCTGGTATTTCTGAACGTGATCCTTAATCCATTTTATAGGCAAAGGAAATGCTCCGCTCCTCCCCAAGGTTTTTTTTTCCTGGAGGGACCTGCAATCGTATTTTAATGGTCAACATATTTACTTAAATCTAGCTACCTTACAACTACTCCCATACAGCTTAACTCATGAAAGTTATAATATATATATATGAAAATATCAAACATACACCGCATCAAACTTCAGATATCTGAAATGGAATTTATGGATACAAAAAGTGCCGTTTTATTTTTAATATCTATAATTCGATTTGAAATATTTTGAATTCAATTGGATACACAGTAAAACCTCAATAAACCGGACACTGGCGGGACAGAGCTAATTTGTCCGGTTTAACGAGGCGTCCGGTGTATTGAAGGTTCCTCACTATCCATACTGTAACGCAATATCATCACGATATTTTGTCTGTACAAAGAAATTGTCACACTTCAGTTTTTAAATTTGACACATGACCGCTCTGGAAGGGTGGAGAAAAGTCCACCATGAAAAAGTCACATGGGAAAATTAATTAAAAGCATGCAATTTCTGCATGAAGCTTAATTAATTTTAGCAAATATTTATGCATTAAAATGTAGTTTGATTTTTTTTTTCGTTTTTGTTTAATGAAGTACTTGTGATAAAATTTATTTGACAATCGCCAAATGAAAACCTTTGTTTACCCGCTTCCCCACCCCCTCCTAAGCAGTCCCTTCAAAAAAGCTTCTTAAGTTACTAGGCCTATTCCTTAAAATTACATTGGGAATTATGCCCGGGTTTGGCAAAACTCTTTGTGCGCTTTTTTCTCTGCAAGTGCCAAAATGAGAAGGGGATTTTCCCATGGGACGTTTATCCACCGGGCGTTTTCTCCAGGATTCTCCCGGGAGTGCTCGAAAGCGCAACACAATTACCGCATACTTCCTCACATAATGACTATCACATTATAACAGAAATCTAATAATAGCACTTTGGAAAGTTAGTCACCTATCCATTAGATTCCTCAAGTCATAAAGCCTAGGAAATTTAAACTCTTTGGCATTTTCTGCAGTAGATATCCCAAAAGAGATGCGTTATAACTCTTAACTGTGAATGCCGATACCCTGAAACACTGGGGTTGTTAAACGTGGCATCATGCTGCTCCTGCTTCAAAACAACAGCAAACTAGACCGTCTTCGCCACCGAGTAGCGAAAATTACTCTTGGAGCCGCAAAACATATGATTCTGAGTACTTTAAAATTCAGAGTTCTGTAAAACTCTTCGTCAAAAGTCATGCCAAGTTGTCAGTTGTCAGATGCATCAAAATTAAACACAGATTTTGATATATATATCCCAATAAACATTCTGACGTCAATAAAACGTCGAGTTCAGTACCAGGCCAAATCGCAGCATTGAATCTGGTTGTAGTTGGGTTTTAATTGGTTGCGAACACAGATCAACGTCTGTTGCACAACATTGAATAGTCGTTGGATAAGCAATGCGGTGTAGACGTTGATGTTGCCTCGCAAAAACACCAACTTCCGCAACATTAAAATCTGGTTATAATTTGGTTGTGATCACATGTGCGACCATAGATCAACGCCTCCACAACCTCTTTAACATCCAATGAACACACGCTTGATAAAAACGCATTTTAGACGTGACGATGATTTTCGTTGCAGAAAACCAAACAATTAATATCTCTGACGTAACGTTGGATATATTTCGGAAAATCGACTATTTATGTAGACGTCGTAAAAAAGACGTCGCAAAAATCTGAAAACAACATCAAAAACACATAGTTGTGTTAATGCTCACATGATAATTAAACTTAGTACCGGTAATGACTGGCTGCTTTGAAAATTGACTAAAATCAGGAAATAAAGTATGGCATATTTAGAAAAGCGCCAGACTCTTACACCTACTTTGAAATACATTCATAAAAAACGATTTCAAGCATATTTTGTGTTATTCGATAACAAAAAAGGAACTTTGACGTGTTACTCGATGACACTACAGGAACTTTGACGGAGCCATGCTCACTGTTCCTTATGATTTCTAATGTTTAGACGGTGATGTGGTTAATATTTTCGGGACGTCTATATGTCCCTTTCCCGACGTCTAAATGAGTCGGTACGTAGATGTGAAGTTGATGGGCGGAGCTCCCTCCCCCCACCCCCCCCCTCCCCATCTTATTTAGACAACTGCAGGAAAAGACCGCCACTGTGAAAAATGTGGCTGCAAATTCCGCCCCTCGCCCAAGAAAAAAATAAAATTAACTCGTTGGTTGGTTTTTCATTTCGCTGGTTGTCATATGACCGGTTTTTATTTGGTATGGACGCCTTTTTTGCCATACCCGGATTTTTGCCATGGAGACTTCCATAATCATCCAAAACCCGACGTTGGTGAAGCGTTGAAATGCTTAGTCTGTGAATAAATTGTGATAACGTCATTAACATTAATATCATAGCAATCTTGTAACAAACGGACGGATCATTCTTCGCGTGTTGTATAATTTTTAGGGAGTTAAGCATCCTCCAAAGGTGAGATAAGCATCCCCGATGAGATATTTAGTGTTCAGCCGAACGGCAAACAGACAGCATAGCACATATACATCGAGTGTGCCCGAAACTGAAGTTATACTGTTTACACTGCTTACACTCGTATCACCACCTGTTCATTTTCTGTGACAAAAATACAGTAAAATCTGAATCTAAACAAATGTGTATAATTAGGACAACTCCCTAATTCGAACAAAATATATCAGTTCCTCTGCATTTCTAATTGGTTTCTATGTAGAAAGAACCTGTATAATTCGGACATCTCCTTATTCCGGACATCGGACGCAATTTTCAGACCCAGTTATAAGGTTTTCCGTATAAATAACCCGTGCGCTTCAGACACGGTAATGGCGCGAGCTTTGAGTGTTGTTGCGTCCGATAACGTCAATAACCTCATGCCAATAAGAATGTGCCGTAACATGACTGCTTCTGCTTTGTCAAACTGTTAATTTCCGTAACGCTTTCCGTAAGTTCCGAGTGGGTTAGGTGTAAGAGCGTCTGCCTTTGTTCACTCACATTGTCAGAGAAATTAACTCAATAACATTAGTAATCCCTTTTCAAAACAGATATAAAACTGAAACATAGTTGTTTAAATCTGTGTTTGGAATAGGACTTTTTCCCTTATGTCTTAAAACAGTTTTGTGCCCTCCCTTCATTTCTTCACTTTCAACCTAGAGATGTTTGGGTCTTGTTTTCGGGGGGATTACTTTATATAACCGAAAAATGAAGTTTCTTCCTGCCTTTTCTGCTTTTTATAGTCTAATGAACATTTAGTTCAAATAAACTTAACGGATGCTAAAAACCGAATTAATTATTTTTTTAATTTATATTTACTACTATTAACTCACTGCAATTGTTCACTCAGTTCAATGAAACTGAAAAACATTATGCGATGGAATTAAGTGGTAACAGCATAGAATATTAAGAAACTGAGGAATCATGGCTGTTACTACCTGTGTAAAACTGAGAGGCAAGGAGATATAACGGAGAAGGGTCAATTTCTTAAATCAAGCCGTTTTTGTATAATTTGAGTAATCCAGACGGGTTATGAGGGTTCTAACACTGTCCGGACTAACCAGATTTTACTGTAAGCTTATGGAGGTCAATAATAGTTAATGGCATTAATATCACACTTGTGAATGGTCAAGCAAACACTACGCAATTTTGATAAACAAAAAAAGGGGAAAACTGTAAATTAAACATATTTTTGTTATATGCGGGTAGAATTTGTTTTGGCTTGATGTTGCAATATCTGTTTGTGGATTTTCACATTCCAGTTACACGTATATTTTGATGTATTTGGCATTTATTCATCCTTTACAACATATTTTCAGGTGCTGCTATATTGTTTGTGTAAACGAATTACGTGGAAGCGTCTTTACTGGTAGCCGAAAATGACAAACCGAGCCATTACCCATTAATACACACAGTAAAGATATACTTATATTTATGCAAAAGAAAGTTAATACTAAAGCCAAATGTTTATTTGTTAGTCACCAAATCGATGAATTCTTTTGAAAAATTTCAACAGCGAATACAGTCTGTTTCAAATAAAGCAAACTATATTGTATTGAAAAAAACCTTCAGTTCGCTATTGACTATGTCTTGTTGCAGGCACGTTTATTCATACATTGATGCCATAGTGAAAATCGGGAAATATTTTTTACCGAATGCTTAATGTTCCAAAATCCAAATTGCAAATTGCAAAACTATTTTAAAAAACAATCACCGATACTTTAAATAAAATTTATTCCTTGTAATGAAGAATGAGATACATGTATACATGTATTTTTATGGTTGTTAGAACAAAATTTTCATAGTACATGATTTAGAGGTGCAGTACCCTATACGCCCATCTTACAAGACGTAGTAACGAGAGAATGACTTCTTGTCTATCCTTTCTGTATTTTGTATCATGATAACGCCTTTGCAGCTTGTATACAGTGGTTTTACTGCACCCGACGCATCCAGCAGTTCGTATTGCAATGCGTACCGGTGTTGAATGACCGAAACGAGCATACTGCTTGGTTGCGACAGTTTTGTGTAAGTCGAGGCATTATAACGCACACTCCGTTCCTGCTGAACTCCTATGTACACAAGTGTAATTAAGTGGTAGTTACGAAAAAGAAAGCTGAAAAGAATGAAAAAAAAATCAGAGAGCATGGACTCACATCAATTAATGTGCCGCATTTCAAAATCATAAAAAACACCATGAAAACTTATGTATGAAAATGGTATACAAATGGGTCAGATTCTACAGGTCAACATTTTTCAGGTGTAAACTTTGTCCTTCAATATATATATATATATATATATATATATATATATATATATATATATATATATATATATATATATATATATAATTATATCAAAATTTGGTCGAAAAATGTATAAAAAATTCCACAGAGATATAAGGTACCTAAGATTCGTACAAGTCGTACTTACAAGAGACCACTATCGACATTAATGCATGTTTGTCTAAACCGTATGGGCATTATTCTAAACACTTTAATGTTCCTTTGAGGAGTTGCAATTTCAGAGAAAATATATCCGCTTATAAACTTATAAAATTCGAAGGCAAAATGTCAAAAATGCAGACTTCTTCACCATGACACCCTTGGTTACAAAAATTTGTCATAATATCAATACTGTGTAATTATAGAATCGTGATTTCTTGAGCCTGTGGCTAACTGCCCAATCTGTGTTCCGAACTACTAATGAACATGACTACATGCGAATGGTGCGGTCGAACTGAAACAATTTGTCTTCGTTAATAAGATGAAACCATTAAGACCTTTTCACACAATAAGAACGGAACGGAAGGGAACGGAACTGAAAAGATCGGTTGAAAGGTTTCACAATGAGCAGGGACAGAACGGATTTGAATGGAAAGTTTTGCAAATTTGAATCATTTTTTCTTTAAATCGTATTCTTGCATTAATATTTTCCATGTAACTTATTTGTAACGAATAAAAATTGCCACGCTCGTCCATCTGCTTGCATATATCCAGCTTTCCAGAAACAAAGAGAAAGATACAATCCAAGAGGCTGAAATGATTTAAAAACCAGTTAAAATTTTAAATAATGACACGCCCGTGGAGTTTTCTGGCCAGTTGTGATCCGTTCCTGATTAATGTGAAATGCAGTATAAATATCAGCCTATTCCAATCCTAAAATCCGTTCAGTTCCGTTCCAGTGAATGTAAAAATTTCTTCAGAGAATGGGTCATTCTTTTCTAAGAGTGAGAAGTTAATGTATTTCATTTCCGCTGACCAGTCAAACATGTTTAAACCCATAGCTCAAATTAGATCTCCCCAGTAATCCTCATTTTAAGCAATTTGATAGTCGATTCGGATTCGGACATTTGTTACAGATATTCCAAGAACTCAAATGGCACAAAATTCTAAGATCTTTTTAAGCGAATTATATTAAATCCAAATTTTATCCGAAATAACCTATTGTAGTATAGACTGAGGTAATTTATTGCGGAGCACTCTGTTTGTATAGAATGACATGTTTTTAGCGGGCTATTCTTTATGTTCACAACTGAATGTATGATGACGCACCACTCTTACTCTATAGAATGGAGTGTTTTATACCAGGCCACATTTTCTGTATAGAAAGGGGGTAATTAAAAGCGGATCATTCTTAGGTTTAAAAGCGTGCCCTTCTCTCTGTTCTTAGTGGAAGTGATTTATATGTGCTCCTTTTCTGTATGGAAGGCACTGTTTTTTTTAGCGGACGGCTCTTTAGAAGAATTAATCGAGGCTGAGGAATGGTTCTAAAACTCAGTGATGAAAAAACAAAAAAATCGTCTAATATGATCACGAGGGAAGCTAAAAAATGTCTAAAATAAAGGTAATAAAACTCAGTTTTAAAGACATGCTTGAAACATTGTACATTGTGAAGAAATTTCGATAATTATTATTTAGTGATATTAACTTATTGACATATTTATTATTGATTGATATAAAGAAACAACGCTTTAAACGATTAAGCAGCCAAGCGACTATGAATTCCTTAGAATGGTTTATGGTTATTGTACAACTGTCTGATCAGCAACATTTATGGTAATTTTGGAGTGATCGAATATCCATGTGTGATAGCGCTATGTGTTGAACTAATAGCGCTATTATATGACGGTCCTTAGAGCTTTCTGTCACATTTAGCCCGTCATTTGCATAAACACACAGGTAAATCAAAGCTTCGGGCAAAGGATCACTTCTGTTACAAGCAATTACATCACATAAAACACTGGATGTATCCCTTTGCCACAGTGATATGTGGCAAACTATCCTTATTTTCAATGTATATTTTTATGTTTTTTAACTCGACAGTTAATGGAAGATTGTTAGAAAATTTATATTTTACAAAAGAACTACTGCAAAAAAGCATGATGACAAACTAGTACTTGAGATGCATTTCGCTCTAAAAAACTAGAATGCAACAGAAGTCACTACCCACTGCCTCATTTTTAACCGTGTTAAGAGTTACTCCTATAGTGTTATATATAATACTCATGGGCAAACATTTAGTTCAGTTACATATGCTAGCTCATACTAGTCTCTGTGAACATCCCGAAATGAACTTGGAATGAGCCATAATGATGTTAACGTTTCTACTGCTGTCCGAGAACGAGGCAGAAGAAGGGGAATTTGTACTGACAGTTATATATATATATATATATATATATATATATATATATATATATATATATATATATATATATATATATATATATATATATATATGTTTGTTTGTTTTGCTAATTATAATTTTATTTTTTTTTGCTAACTACAAAATTACTGGACAAATAGCGATAGGGGTGGTGTCAGTAATTTTGTTTTTAAAACATGACCGAGTTATTTAACAAAAACATCGCAATCCTATTTATAGATGGTACAAGTTATCACGTGAGACGCAGTATTTAAGGTTCATATAATTGCGCCGTAATAATATACTGTAATTGCACCAGTGGCAACTATTTAATGTGTATTGTAGTGCATTGATTGCCAGCATACACGTGATTGCGTTTTCATCGCGTGAACTCGTAACTGCACGAGGATTTTACATAATTTTATATCTCGAGCCATAATATAATAGATCACTAATTGCTCCAGTCGATGCTATTTACTCTTGCAGTATTGAGTAGTGTTTAACTGGACAGTGGTACTTCATTGTTCGTCATTAAGAACACTGATGGCATCACCGAGAGCATTTTCATACTAAAATAGGATAATCTGTATTTATAGGTTTACAAACTGTCGCAATACAGTTTTAAAATGAAACTGTCGCATAACATGTTTTATGCAGTTTTATACAGTTATTCAAAAGAAGTTTCTTGACATACTCGCCCCAAAAGAAAACAAATAAATTGCTTGTTTTGCAGTATAACTAAATAGCGCATTGAGTAAAGTTAAACTAAATTTCAAAATTTAGTTGTACTTTAAAAGTAACAGTTCAAATAAACCTCTTCTCTCCCAATGTTACACTATGAGCAAACAACGTGTATAGAAAGAACCAAAGAAATCAATTATGACCAGTCCTGTGTGTATACGCTTATGCATCATGCACAATAAAATCGGTAATTATAAACTTTGCATATTCAAGTATTACGTTTGGTCACGTTTAAGTCTGTCTTTTCTGTTATCTTTTTGCATAAGCATGCTGTGTGTTTGTGTTGGAATAAACTGCAAGCAGGTTACAAGGTGGCGTCCCCTCCTCAGATAAGACAATAATGTGATTAAACGTCAGAAAGTAGGTTCAATTCCTCTCTCTAAAATCATTACAAACTGATTACACATGCTCGAAAGTCATGGTGGCTCAAATGTGTTTGCCCCTTCACATTAAAAGCTTGGTAAAAGTTACTGCTGAGGGGTGTTTGGTTTTACCGAAAGTCGATAAATGATGTGAATTTAAAGTAAATATCGGTCCCTTTTTATGACATGAATAAGACCACATTAAACATTGCTACAGCACCTGGATGCTACTGTTAAGAGTTATGGTATTGTATTAAATGGGGCATTTTTTCTTGAAAAAGAAGACATTGTACATCACATCAATCACTCACAGATTTACACCAAACACCTTTCAGCAACCTTTTGCACAAACACTTTACACATCGCTGGGTGTCGCAGCACCCACACAATAATGCAATTATTTTAACAAACGTTTATAAATTCACTTGCATTCACGATGTAGTAAACATCTGGAAGAACAAATAGACAGGGAATACAAGAAGTGCACAGAAGTGTCATAGAGTTTTTCGAAGCATACATATGGTTGACTAATGAAGATATATATTAACAAAACAAGAAAAGAAAGCACGATCCGATTTTTCAATTGTCTATGATGAACCAAGATCCCCATTTCCTGTGGTATTTATCATCGTCTAAGGTAATCTTATCTACTTGCATATACATGCTTACTTCATGCATGAAGGCCGAATGATTAAAGGCTAAATTGCGGAATCGTTTTTAAGCTAGTCGGGGATTGGAAAAACCATGAATATAATCGCCCTGCTCTGAACATAAACGATTCCTTTTGATGTTTTGAAATGTTGTACTGTATGCCATGTTTCATTTGAAGAAATAATGTTGGAATAACTTTTGTTACTATCCACTTTTCAATAAGATATTCGCATTCCGAGCAGTATGAAGTTAATCCTGCCGGCTTGTTTTGCAGACTGAGAACAATTCGCCTTACATCCAGAAAAACTATTTTTATCAATCAAATGAAACGGTGTACAATTTCCTTGTCCAGCCAGTGGAATATCTCTAGAGATTTCGTTTAAGAAATGACATTTCACAGACACATCAGAGTAATTCCTTAATATAAATGAACCCCTAATAAGATTTTACTTGCTAAAAAGGACAGAGCAAGAGTAAACAGCCTAATACAGAGTACACAAAAGAACTGATACATTAATACCAAGTACAAAAAACGTTACACCTGTTTTTTATCTCCATCATAAATAAATTAAATTAATAATACATAATTAAAAAAAAAACACCTTCAACAAAATAATGCAACATAATGTATCATCTTTATCCAATTTTTGAAGGGTTGTATGTCACTTGACTTGTGGGTATTTCAATCCTCTTTTTATACAAGTTTAGTTTTAGTTGTTTTATCTGGGCCTAGAAGGTGGTCACTAAAGGTGTTTACTGTGGGTCTTTTTTGTCTGGTTCCAGATGGTGGTCGCTAAAAAAGGTTTGACTGTACGTCTTTTTATCCCGGTTTGAAATTGGTCATTACAGCAGTTTCACTGCATGTGTTTTATTTATGCGGGCCTGGAAGGTGATCAGAACAGACAGGATTTGCCGAAACTGGAAGTTGGACACCTCAAACAGATTTTACTTTACGTCTTTTCATCTGGATCTTGAAGATGGCAGTTTACAAACAGACATAGGTTTACCAAAATAGTTTGTCTACTAACCTTAATCTGCCCTCTTATCAGCTATCTAATGTAGGTACGACTCTAAAGGCAACCTTAATCATTTTAGCCAACGTTATGTTAAGGGTTTGTGCACTAAATGTAGTTATAGTCATAATGTATACCTTGTCTTCGTACATTCTCATCGGTCAAAAACCATTAAAAAGACATTCTTCATATCTGTACAACACATAACCCAACTCGGCGGGAGAGTGGGGAAAGAAATTTGGTGTCAAATTAGTGCGCTGCTTGTCATAACGCAATATATCAGATGACCCACTTTAAAAGTAAAAGCTAGTTCCAGGTACTGCACAAACATTGCGATCCGCTGCGCAATTACTCCCCTATATGGAACAGCTTGGCAGCAAAATGATAACACGCTAATAACTGTAGGTGAACACGCTAATAGCTGTAGGTGAGTAACACATCGACAAACCAATTACACGAAATGTGAAAAATGATCGATAAGTCAGCTGATAATGTTCTCAAGTATGTCTAAAAAATGCAAGAATATTGGAATATCTTCTGAAAAACGCTGAAATCCCAAGAGTAGTAAATATATCGACCCTTAGTTTACAACAGAGCCGACAAAAGAAGGAAGCGGGGGTGAGGGGGGTAGAGGGGGAGTATTGAATCAGCGACTGCAAAATATGACACATAATACTTTTCACACCACTGGAGTCTTTCTTAATTTTCTGAGTTAAAAGTTTAACAAAAAAGGTGTGAATTATCCAAGGAATAACTATACCAAGTTTGAAATCGATGTGATTTTCCACTATCGAGATATTTTACCCAACGACCTCACATACCGTTTTCGTTCGTTCTACTCCGGGCATACTTGCGGACCTACCAAGCAACATTGCCACCAAGTTTCAACTTTCTCCGATGTTCGGCGGCTGAGAAATATAGATATATCGGGTTTTAATGTAGTGTCGTCATACGCCTTTCTTAATTTTGGTTAACCAATTAAAAGTTGAAAGAGCCGTCTGACTAACCCAAGGAATATTCAGATACAATTTAAGGTCGCTACAACTTCCCACCATCGAGATATTTTGCACACAAGATCTTGTTCAAATTTTACGCATATTTCAAATGACGACGCCATTTGAAACTCGTTTGTTATACTCAAGACAACATTTGACAGAATCTTTCAAACTTACCAATTTAAAATCCACCAAGTTTCAACTTTCTCCGATATTCAGCGGCTGAGAAATCTCACATAAAAGATTTTTACGTAATGACGTCATACTCTTCTCTTAATTTTGCTACATCCGTGAAAAGTTGACAGAACAGTTCGACTGATCTATGGAATATCCAGATAGAATTTGCAGTTCATACGACTTTCCATTACCGAGATATTTCGCACACAAGATCTTGTCAATATATTGATATTTTGCGTGATGACGTCATACACCGCTGACACACACACGTACATACATACACACACCGGACGTGCAAACGCTATAGGTATGCATATACATATAAAACTGTAAGTCGACATGACTTTCGATTAGCGAGATATTTTTCACACAAGATCTTGTCCAAATTATATGCATGTTTTAGGTGATGACGTCATACACCGCACTCGTTCTTTGTACCAGCGGCAAAATCTATAGAGTCTTTCGGACTTATCAAGCGACATTCCAACTAAATTTCAACTTTCTCCGATGTTCAGCGGCTGAGAAATCTTGCATGCAAGATTGTAACGTAATGACGTCATGTGGCGTTCTTAATTTTACTACATCCGTCAAAACTTGATAGAACCGTCCGAAAGATCCAAGAAATATCAATTTCAAATAAAAATTGAAGTCGATATGACTTTCCGTTATCGAGATAGTGAGCACACAATATCTTGTTCAAAATATACACATATCGTACGTAATGACATCGTTCGCCGCACTCGTTCGTTCTACTCGCAACAAAATTGGAAAGAAACTTTCGAATCTACCAAGCAATAGTCCTACCAATTTAAGTTTCAACTTCCTTCTGTGTTCAGCGGCTGAGAAATCTTGCATACAAGATTTTGACATAATGGGGCCGTGCGGCTTTCTTAAGTTTGCTACATCCGTCAAAAGTTGATAGAATTGCCCTTATTTAAGAAAAAGCACCTAAAATTTGAAGCTGATATGACTTTCCATTATCGAGATATTTTGCACATATATTTTGTTCACAAGATGTTCACACATATTTTGCGTGATGACGTTATACGCCGCACTAATTCGTTTTACTCTCAACAAAATTTGACAGAAGCTTTCGAACCTATCAAGCAATAATCCCAAGAAATTTAAACTGTCTCCGATGTTTAGCACCTGAGAAGTTTCGCACACAAAGTTTTTACGCAATGACGTCATACTTCTACCTTAATAACACAATACGCGTCAAAAGTTGAAAGAACTGTCCGACCTGCCCAAGGAATAAACAGATCAAGTTTGAAATCGATCCGACTTTTTGTTCTTGAGATATCTTGCACAAAGCAGTTTGTTCACAACAGACTGACACACACACACACACACACATATACATACACACACACACAGAACGTAAAAACACTATATGTCTCCCCTTGGTCGGTAGAAATAATAACACGAAGGACAACATGATCAACCCAATGGACACTATGATCAACTCATTGTCTTTCTCAATTGAACAGCTGCAATAGCTGAATGGTAAAGGTAGAGTGGCCTGAAATTCTGCAGTGTTGAAATTTACCTTATTTAAGTGGGCGCCCCTGTAAATTTCACCAACAACAACACAGATTCTTGAATTTAATTAAAAAAACAATGCGTTTCACAAAATTTTGTATTTATGAGAACAGGTGCAACCAGAACGCATGTTGCTGCCGTAATAAAATACAAATCAGACAGACATTTACGCGTCTGCCCCCCCCCCCCAAATTGCATCTCGATTTGATATCAAGTGCCCCATCCCTGCCGGGTTTGAGGGGGCGGACTTGGGCTGTACTCAAACCAATGGATTGGTGACGTTATAATTTTTCATATTTAGTGCACCTAACCAATTGAAATATGTTGAAAGAATTCTTTGAAGTAACGACAAAGAATCACCTTCCACCAGATGACATTTGAGTCAGTGGGATCCATCGTTATCGTGGCTTTGCTTGGTCACTATTTTGAAAGCTAACTAAGTGGATGTTCTACCATTATTTCTGTGACAACTGCATGACTCTGAACTCTTTTTAATTTGTTTTTGGCAGTTTGTCAAGTTATACTTACAATTCCTAATCTATATAAAATAAAAAACAGTATTGTTTCACCCCCCTTTTATTGAATGGTGGGCCATAAATTTCAAAATGACATACAATCTAAAGCCTCGTACTTGGATTTCTTTTGTACAGCATACATTGGGCCAATAGTTAGAGAATGGTGTGAACACGATTAATTGGTCGGCTGAAGTAACACATTAACACATTTTGAAGACAATGAAAGCTAGTCATTTTCCAAGAGCTTCAAAAGGAAGAAGAGAACAAATCCTTCCTTAAAAACAAAACAAGTCAACGCAGGCGTGCAATTCCAGGATTTCGACAAAGTTCCTATGGCACAAGTAGGGTGAAAACGCCGGAATCACCGCACTTTGTGACGTCATACTGTCTGGAAGTGACGTCATCATGTCTGGAAGTGACGTCATCATGTCTGGACCGGAAGTGACGTCATAGTGTCTGTTTGTTTCTATCTGCTTCAGTTTTTGGATGGAGCGCGCGCGCGTGTTGGGATGATGAAGGGTAAACGTCAGAGCAGAGTGTGCGTAAACGACACGTCATTTTGTTTTCGTAATTTGAAATAACGGGCTTCCGTTGAAGTGTGGAACTTTTATTTGTAACATGTTGCCGTTTTAACTGTGTAAAAAGTGAAAAAGAGGGATAACTTTCGTTATAGTTGACCGATTTACATAAAAATTTCACCATTTGATTCAGTTATTTCCTGTGTTATTTCGCGGATGAATACCATTTGGCGGATGAATACCATTTAGCGGATGAATACCATTTGGCGGATGAATACCATTTAGCGGATGAATACCATTTGGCGGATGAATACCATTTGGCGGATGAATACCATTTGGCGGATGAATACCATTTGGCGGATGAATACCATTCAGCGGATGAATACCATTTGGCGGATGAATACCATTTAGCGGATGAATACCATTTGGCGGATGAATACCATTTCGCTTCACCACCAGATGTCTCTGCTGTATAACAACTGTACAACTGTAGGTGAAATGATTCATATCCAAGCAGTGATAAATTCTGCCAAGTCAGCTTTTAAAACAAAGTTCTGTTTGGCGAGTTACACACCATATTTTGATTACATCAGAGTTGTATATAAGGATGAGCTCTCCGCACTATGGATACAAGAAGGATGGCAGCTATTTCGGTAAGTGGTTATTTACATATGTTTTTAAAAACTAACATAATGGGGGTCGTCCCTCACTTCTTCCATAAGTTGCTTCACATGACGAAATATAACATTTCGCTCCTGTTCCGTGTGCAGTAGGCATTTCGACGAGACGATCTCGTCACAAGCGCATCGCAACCCACTCCAGCAGGGCTGCAACCACATGCACAGCTATATACATCACTGTTTCACTCCACTCATACTCCAATGCAGTAGTCCCGCATAGCAACCGTTGCTATGCAGTGGATCCGCATAGCAACCGCCGTTGCTATGCAGGCTATTTTCGCATGTGGCTGTATGCATAATATGACATGCCGCCATTTTAACTTTGTAAAAAGTGGGAAAAATGAGATAACTTCCGTCATAATTAACCGATTTGCATGAAAATTTTACCGTTTGATTCGGTTTTATATGTAGTTTTAACATTAAGTAGTCATAGGCTATTTGCACCGGTGGCTGTATGCATAATGTGACATGCCGCCATTTTGACTTTTGCAAAAAGTGATAAAGTGGGATAATTTTCACTATAGTTGACCGATTTGAATGAAAATTTCACTGTTTGATTCAGTTTTATGTAAAGTTTTAACATTAAGTGGTCAAGGGCTATTTACGTCGGTGGCTGTATGCATAATGTGACATGCCGCCATTTTAACTTTGTAAAAAGTGAAAAAGTGGGATAACTTTCGCTATAATTGACGGATTTGCATGAAAATTTCACTGTTTGATTCAGTTTTATGTAAAGTTTTAACATTAAGTGGTCACGGGCTATTTACACCGGTGGCTGTATGCATAATGTGGCATGACGCCATTTTAAGTTTGTAAAAAGTGAAAAAGTGGGATAACTTTCGCTATAATTGACGGATTTGCATGAAAATTTCACTGTTTGATTCAGTTTTATGTAAAGTTTTAACATTAAGTGGTCACGGGCTATTTACACCGGTGGCTGTATGCATAATGTGGCATGACGCCATTTTAAGTTTGTAAAAAGTGAAAAAGTGGGATAACTTTCGCTATAGTTGACGGATTTGCATGAAAATTTCACTGTTTGATTCAGTTTTATGTAAAGTTTTCGCATTAAGTGGTCACGGGCTATTTACACCGGTGGTTGTATGCATAATGTGACATGACGCCATTTTAACTTTTGTAAAAAGTGAAAAAGTGGGGGGATAGCTTAAGCTATAGTTGATCGATTTGCATGAAAATTTCAACCGTTTGATTTGGTTTTATATCTAGTGTTAACATTATGTAGTCATAGGCTATTTACACCGGTGGCTGTATGCATAATGTGACATACCGCCATTTTCCCTGTGTAAAAAGTGAAAAAAATGAGATAACTTCCGTCATAATTAACCGATTTTCAAGTAAATTTTACCGTTTGATTCAGTTTACAGTGGCCGTGTGAATACCATCGTCAAGCTTCACCGCCAGATGTCTCTGCTGTATAACAACTGTACAACTGTAAGTGAAATGATTCATATCCAAGCAGTGATAAATTCTGCTGAGTTAGCAATTTTAACAATATTTGAAACAAGTTACACACCATATTCTAATTACATGTAAGTAGCATAAGAGCATGAGTGAAACATGCATTTCAAACAGTGATAAATTCTGCTAAGTCAACAAGTTACGCATCATTGAAGTGGTATAAAAGGAAGAGTGAAACGTATATTTCGCCTCATTTCAGTTCTAGCAACAACAACAGCAACAACAACAACAACAACAACGATGGCTACAGTCTACTGTCATGATTGCGATATAACATTTCCATCTCTGGAATTGTTCGTAGCACATACATGCAAACCAGCTAGGATGAAACGTGCTCACGAAGAGCTTGTTGAGCGGATTGAAGCCAAGAGACGAAAGACGGTACAAGATGGTGTTGAAAGACCTGATCCAGTCCTCTGCGGTGAATGTATTAAAATATTTCCATCTTTGGATGCGTTTGAGACGCATGCATGTGTTGAGATGGAAAATGTGTCTCATGAAGAACAAAGAAAGAAAGAGACAGGACAAGTAGGCAGAGGTAGAAGAGTGAGTCTTGGTGAAAACGCGCAGGAAAGACGGTTTGAGCCTGAAGATGGATCGGATTTACTACTTGAAATGCGACAACAAGAGAACCGGATTAAGAGACATTTGCTAGAGACGTTAAACCGTGGTATGAAATGGTACATTGTGGTACATGCACGCTTCAAGAAAATGACACCAAATGTTGAAGGCGTGATGGTAGAACAAGTGGATAATGCCTTCATCAGCAGTCCGACATATGCAGCATACAATCCAGCAGATATTGAGAAGGACTTGCCAGAAGCCTATAAAGAATTATTTACCAGGTTTGATGAACATGAGCGACAAGGCTCTGGCTGGGTGTTGGATAACATATTATTCATTGAAGTACATACAGCTACGTCAGCGCCACTGGAAGCGAGCAGTTTTATCCCACTACCGAAGAAAGTGAAGAATACATTAGGTGTATTAAACATTCAGAATAAAGACAACAAGTGCTTCTTATGGTCTGTATTGGCTCACCTTCACCCTTCAACAAGCAATGACCCACAGCGTGTGCATCAATACAAAGCATTTGAGAACGAATTGAAGGTGGAAGGTATGACATTTCCAACACCGATTACAGACATTCCAAAGTTTGAAAAGGAGAATGATGTGTCCATTAACGTGTTTGGATATGAACATGATGTCGTTGTTCCCATACAACTCAGTCGAAACACCAGTGTGAGAGAAATCAATTTGCTTTTGATTAGCAATGACAAGACAAGACATTACTGCCTCATCAAGAATTTCAGCAGACTGATGGCTTATCGATCAAACCATCAGCATGCAGCATTTTATTGTTTCAACTGTCTTCATGGGTTTATGCGACAAGAGCTTTTAGATGAGCATCGTGAAGTGTGTGGCAAGCATGGCGCACAACGTTTATCATTCCCCAAGGAACCCTTCATCAAGTTCAAGAATGTAGCCAAACAACAGCGAGCGCCGTTTGTCATTTATGCAGACTTTGAATGCTTCACGAAAAAGCATGAAGGAGACAAGTATCAACATCATCGTCCAAACAGCTTTGCCTATGTGGTTGTCAGCCAGTATGATACACGTGCGCCAGTCATGTATCGAGGCGATAATGCTGTGAAAGTCTTTTTAGACCATATGGTACATGAACGTGATCGTATTGTGCATGGTCTACAACAGAAAAAGAAAATAGTCATGACTTGTGAAGATGAAGAGCATTATAAGAACGCCACAGATTGCTACATTTGTCATGAGCCTCTAGGAGCAGATCGTGTGAGAGATCATGATCATATCAATGGCAAATACCGCGGAGCTGCACATAATGAATGCAATTTACAATTTCGATTTCGAAAAGATCAGCAGGATGTTGAAGATTCTTTCATCATTCCTGTGTTTTTCCACAATTTACGAGGCTATGACAGCCATTTGATCATGGAAGAAATTGGAAAGTTCAAAAACGAAAGGATTACAGTCATTCCCAACACCGTTGAGAAATATATTGCATTCACCATGAGCAATCTGAAATTTACAGACAGCTTTCAGTTCATGAGTACTTCTCTACAGAAGTTAGTATCCAACCTGGCGGCAGAAGGGAAAGACAACTTTTATCACATGACGTCACACATTCACGATAGTGACCAACAAGATTTACTGTTGAGAAAGGGAGTGTACCCTTATGATTACGTGGATGAGCCATCCAAGTTTGCTGAAACACAACTGCCGTCCAAGGACAAGTTTTACAGTCTGCTCAGTGAAGAAGACATTAGCGATGAGGATTATGCGCATGCGCAGAAGGTGTGGGAGACATTCCACTGTACTACATTTGGCGAATACCATGACCTATACCTGAAATCAGATGTGTTGCTGCTGGCTGACGTGTTTGAAAACTTTCGTCACGTATGTCTCAACACGTATGAATTGGATCCTGCTCACTACTATACAGCGCCAGGACTGTCCTGGGATGCCATGTTGAAAGCGACAAAGGTGAAATTGGAATTGATTAACGACATTGACATGTACCAAATGGTTGAACAAGGTCTACGTGGAGGAATATCTGTCATCACACACAAGTATGCGAAAGCAAATAACCCCTACGTAGCAGATTACGATCCCAGGAAACCGACCAACTACTTGACTTACCTGGATGCAAACAACTTGTATGGCTGGGCCATGTCGCAAAGCATGCCGGAAAGTGGATTTATGTGGGTGAGCGAGCCAGAATCCATTGACTTTATGGATGTGGATGAAGATGACGAGATTGGATACATTTTAGAAGTGGATTTGGAATACCCATATTCAATCCATGATCATCATAATCACTACCCAGTGGCTCCAGAACGGAAATGTGTGAAAGTGGGAGAATTGTCAAAACATAGTCAGAAGCTGCGGAAAGATCTAAACATGAAAGGCAAACCTAGTGAAAAGCTCATTCCCAACCTGTGTGACAAGAAGAAATATGTGCTTCATTATAGAAATTTACAGCAATATGTCTCACTGGGATTGAAAGTCACGAAGGTGCACCGTGCCATCATGTTTGCACAGAGCAAATGGTTGGCAAAATACATCTCCTTGAACACGGAAAAGAGAAAGTTGGCCAAGAACCCGTTTGAGAAAGACTTTTTCAAACTGATGAACAACTCGGTGTTTGGCAAAACCATGGAAAATGTAAGAAAACGCATCAATGTGGAACTTGTTCACCAGGAAAAGCGGTTCAAGAAACTTGTGGCCAAACCGTCCTTCCACAAATTTAGAATTTTCAACGAAGATTTGACCGCGGTACATTTGCGCAAAGTGGATCTGCTTCTGGATAAACCCATTCAAGTTGGGTTCACCATTCTCGACCTCAGCAAAGTGCTCATGTTCCACTTTCATTACAACTACATCATGACCAAGTATCCCGACGCCAAGCTGTTGTTCAGCGACACCGACAGTCTATGTTATGACATAGAAACGGACGATATCTACAAAGACATGCAGGAAGATGCCGACTTGTTCGACACAAGTGACTATCCCCCAGATCATTTCCTGCATTCCAACGTGAACAAGAAAGTGCTTGGGAAAATGAAAGATGAGACGGCGGGCATTCCCATTGAAGAGTTTGTTGGACTTCGGCCGAAAATGTATAGTATGATATATGGTGGGAAAGAAAAACGTACGGCCAAAGGCATCACTCGCGCGTGTCAAAGACGGATGAAACATCAGCAGTATAGAGACAGTTTGTTCAACCAAACGCAAACGATGACTACAGGACACATCATTCGAAGTCATGACCACCAGATCTTCTCGGAGAAGTTGAGGAAAGTGGCTCTCTCTCCCTTTGATGACAAGCGATATGTGATGAGTGATGGCTATTCCACTTTGGCGCATGGGCATTACAGTATATAAGGGGGAGACACTTCAACTTTAGAGTCAGTTGAAGTGTGAACACTGAAGCGTCAACATGAAAAGATCTACAACAACAGATATGGATACTCTAGCAGATACGGTGAAAGACATGAATGTGAAACATCCTGATACTACCATCAAGAAATTAAAAGTGGAGATAGCACCAACACCACAGTCGTGGGATGGAATGCTTTCTCTAGGCAATGGAAAGTATATCAAGATTATGAAACAAAGTAATGAAGGTGTGATAAACATTCGCAAATACCTCAGAGATGAGGGGACTGGAAAAAACCGTCCAACAAAAAAGGGAATTTTGCTGACAATACCTGAATGGAAAATGCTGAAGAAGCAGGTGAAAGAAGTGGATAAAAGGCTTCGCAGACAAGACGACAAGTCATAACAAGGTAACAATCATGAATGCACTCATGTTGGACGATGGTGTTTACCTTAAAGTTAATGAGAGGAATGAAGTGATGATGGGTTCTCGGAGAAGTTCTGCTTATCGGTTTAAACCTGAAGTGTGGAAAGACTTTAAAAACATACCGCTTGAACCTGGGTTTGAACGCAGACTTGAAAATAAACTGGAAGTGACGGTGGCTGAATATGATTCTAAGATACGTGTGACATTCTGTAGAAATCTTTTACAGGATTATCCAAAGGATTATAAGGGAGTTGTGCCAGACACACCCTATGCACAGTTGATCTTCTTTGATATCAAGAACTGGCGCGCAGTCTTACGATTCCTAGAAGCGATACAACATCCACTGTTCGACATCATCCGAGTATAAGAAAGATGGAAGACGACTATGTGTTGGATTATGAACCCATAACATATGGATTCTCATACATGAGAAACTTATGTGATGATATTGTGCTACGACATTTTGGACAGTATCTCGTCCTATCGCTTGATGACCAATCCATGTTGAAGGATTATCTAGACAAGTTGAGAATACCCGGCTTTCTCCTAGCAGTCTCAAATGAATTAGAAGTGCGTGTGACTGAGAACGGTCTAGACGTGTTTGTACAATTTCGCCAATATGACGAGCTTACAGAACACTACGACATCATCACCCTCAGCACAGTGGAATGGAACGCGCTGTTACAAGCATTGGATTGGAAAGAACCTAACGCTTGAATTCAAAGAGTATGGAATACAACTTATGCGGGGTACCAAATCCATTGAGCTGCCACAACCTATGCGCGTGATAGACATAAATGAAGAAGGATATGAACTGAAACTGTCTGGACATGTAACTGTGAAAGTGATAAAGTTTGGTGATGTGCGTTATGTGAGCTTTCATAGCATTTACAAACACGGATGTAATGTCTATGATACCTATATCAATTTAGATTCTAATGAATGGCATGCATTGATGAATGTATTGAAAAATGAATGTGATTGTAAATAAAAAGTTTGTAAATAGTGTAAATAGAAATTGTAGTTAAGAATTTGTAAATAGTGTAAATAGACTTTGTAGTTAAGAGTTTGTAAATAGTGTTTGTAAACTTTGTAAACTTTGTAAATAGTGTTTGTAAACTTTGTAAATAGAACACAATAAACAAGACAGTTGTTTGAAAACTTGGTTTGTTTTATTTAACAACAAAAACTTAACTAATATAACAACAACTTAACTAATATAACAACAACTTAACTACAACTTAACTAATATAACAACAACATTAATAAAACAATGGTTTATAATGTCTATATACAAAATCCTTTACAATAAAATCACCATCCTTTCTTTTTAATATATTCACAATATCAAACATACTCTGACCTCGAGCTCTATGTAATATATAATATACACAATAAAAACCACATGACGATGATATTGGTGTTTGTAATGAGATAGAATTATACATATAGTCATTTCTTAAAAACATGTCTAAACGATCATCGAGAGGGAACAGTCCATAAGAGTCAAAGTATTCCACAGGGTCTTTGTCATAATACACTGCCACCCAATGTTCTCCTGGTTCATCTTGATCGTCTGTGTTGATCACATAGGCGCCGCGTTGTAAAGACGGTGGTAACTGGTCCATGGCAAACACGCCTTGAAACAAGTCTTTGGTCATGACATCATGACTCAATATGGCATCAATCTGCTTCGTGTTCATGACTGGTAGTCGAATTGAATGCTGCGATTTGCACTGATCTCAATAATGTTGTCAAATTCAGCATAGACAATGACATTGATGGTAGGTTGCAAAGCCGTAGCAAAGTTCATTTCTAGCCGCAAATTCCCATGCTTGATAAAGGGGAAATGATCATCACCATCATAATCCGGTGTTAAGTCAAACGAAAATAAAGCATAACGTCTAGGCCAATCTTCCCGTTTTATAATGGAACTTTTCTCACCATTCAACCGATCAAACGATTTGTAAAGCGTTTCAAAAGCGTCCAGGTATTTGTTCTGTGTAATGTCAAGCTTGAGAGGTTTGGATAGAACTGGTTCACCATCCGTGTACAGTTGCATATAGTCCAGATCAAAATGTTTGAAATCATATGGATTCCTCAATACTGATCCACTAAAAGCTTCATTATGAACCAGACCAATGACAATGCGATTTGGTAATTGACCCAAAAAGATGTTATCTTTCACAAAAGACTGAAATCCTGCTGGAATAGCCAAGACTTTACATTCTTTTCTAGTGATGATGATCTTGGCAGGACTTTTCATCAATGCATCTGTATGTCCTAACTGAATACCTGGACTCACCCTCACTTTGCGAATGGTTAAAAATGCCTCTTTCACTTCTACCTTATAGGTATTAACTACAGCCATCAATACATAGTCATCTTTTTGTCTATGGAAACGCAATTTCAAACTGATGCCATTCGGAAGATAACGATCCTGCTCAAACAAATCTATCCTTAAACCACCTGTGAGCATAACATCACGGCTAAGACGTGTATGCAAATAACGATGATGTAAACCATTATTGCCTTGCTCACCCAAGTCACCGCCGTCAGCATTGACATGAAACCCGGATACATATTGTTCATGATTAGGTCTTTTCACCTCATGACTATTCATTGACCCAGCAGTATCCTTGTACATGAGACGCATAGAGCGCTCAGAATGCAGACTTTCTTCCGAATCATGGATGAGATGAGAGATAATGCTGGTATAACCATGAGTATTGTTGCTATGCGAAACCAAACGATCATTCAGAAACAATTCAATATTAGACCATAACCCATTAAACACATCATTGATGCAAGAGACATTATCATCTGCGCCACACTCTGTTCCATCAGCCTTTAGAATGCGACATACAATATGAAGTTTGCTGTTCTTTAAATCCAGATATTCTTCTGTACTCGCAGGAATGTAGAATTCTATTGGAGCGCCTTCTCTAATGCTTGTAAGTGGTTGATAGTCAACATTATAACTTTTCTCTACAGCAGTTTGCGTCGGTGGTACGTGAAACCATTCCAATGGAGAAAGACTACATTCACACGAATGATTATGAATGAGAGACATTTTTTTTTCTTTAAAAAATATCTTTGCGATATTTTGATGTTATCCGTCTGGCTGTTTTTCGTCTTCTGGCACGTTTCGTTGGTTGCATACGCTTTTGTTCTCCAAACACACGTTCTGCTACTCGGCCCGTCACATCTTTCGCGACATTCTTTGCAGCCTTCTTAAGATGTGGCGCAACGATCTTAGCCCCAGCCTTAGGTAGTGGAATAGCTTTGCGAGCCAATGATCCCAGTATGGAACCAATACCATCGCCATACTGGATTCGCGCTCCTTTGAATCCTGGTAATTCCCCGCCCACTTGACGAAGAAAATGGTTGCGATATGCAGACGGATCGTGTGTATAAGCTTTCATATTGCTTTTGGTCGAAAATGAAGTTTACAGATCACCTTTCCAGTTTGAAATGGAACATTATAACCTGTGTCGTCCTTAATATTCATTTCTATCATGTCAAATTTGGATGTGTTTACAGGAACATAATGCGGTTCGCTGTACGTTTTCATGATAATATCTCCATCATGACCTTGTATCCCAACAGAACGTAGTAACGGCACATAATAATCACCAACAACTTGTGGTTCACAAATGCTACAATACACATAAAGTGTATAAAATCCCTGTTTCACATCCGCTTTATGGTCAGCTGTACATTTTTCAGTATACCATTGATCTGGGATAAATCCTAAAATCTCAGCCAATCCAGTGGAAAAAGACACTTCATAGCCATAATCGAGAAATAGAAACACACGTCGTCTAATTTTATCATACTTTAGCCGAATAGCTTCTGTAAGTTTCAGAGCATTAGTTGCTTCTTCATTGACTGCCTCACATAGTTCTTGTATGGTTCTATAGTACCCATAAGGAATATCGAGAGTGCTAACAACAGGATCATCGAATAGTTGTTGTCGATACTGAATAGAATAGTCCATGCCATGTCTCATCGTTGTCCATGTATGTGGATATTGAATTTCAGCTAAAGCCACTTCATATTTTCCATTCAGATAAATGGTTCGAGGCATACGAAGTTGATAATTCGAAGCCTTGTTGTTGGGATAATAGGTCATACTCGCATTGCTAGGCAAAGTGATGTAAAAGCTTGTCGACTCCATGATGGTGGGAACTAAATGGTATAGGTGCGTTGACGTTGTCTATATACTTCACGATAGCGCGCGCCATTCGACCAAGTATGCCAAATCTCATCCTCATTCACATGGTCTTTTATTTCTCCTTCACAACACGCGCTTGTACATCTTATTTTTACAGGAATAGTTGGTTTATCTTCCTGACAACAACAACATAGCTCTTTCAGCCATGTTAAAAATTTTCCCATCCTTCAGGAAACCGTCTTTGTTGACGTTGTTTCATTTCTGTTGTAATGTCGTCACGAGTGGTCTTTTTACTAAACATTGTTTTTGGAATATTCGCATCTACAATTTCCTGGATAAACGGATGCCAACCATGTGGTTTGACTCGTTCTTTTCTTCTTGTCGCCACCAATGCTTCTTTCATCAAATCAACCATGTTGGAATTTGTGATAATATCGCCCGTTTTCAACACAAGTTCATTCTTGTCTGTCCATTTAACACCATGTTTCTTCAGTTCTGCTAAAAGTTGTGTTACTTTTCCATGATAGATAGGTTGAAAATGACTTAAAAATAATTCTGGCTTTTCAGGTGGTGATGATGAGGGCTTTTGTTGCCTAGACTGACTTGTTCGTAAATGACGACCAAGAAGTTGAGACATTTCTATAGCCTTTTCACGTGTTCGTTTCCCACGTAAAAGTGTATTCACTTTCGTTTTGATATCATTTTTCTTTTCTAGCAACATTTTATATTCATATTCAGGAATGAGGACCATTTTCATCGTATGTTTCATTTTAGCAGCAGTTTGGCTAACAAGGGCAATGCCAATCTAGCAATCACTCCAATGAATCCTCCTTTCTGATTAATCAACTTCTTTTTTCGTCGAAGGGATATCTTCTTATCTGCTAGAGTACGAAGCGTATGACGTTCACGTTTAAATTCCTTAAACCGTTTTGAGCTTAAGGGTAAATGTCCTTGCAATATATTCAAACAAATTTCAAACAAGCTTGTTAATTCCTCTTTTGTAGCTTGCTGTAGCAAGGATTTACGTCGTTTAGGCCCACTGCGTGCAAGCAAATGAAGAAACGGCTGGTTCGCTCGAATACGTTTAGACATCTTGACTGCGAATGGTTAAATGAGTTGGTTCTTGTTCATACACTGCTTTATCAATATAGACATAATGTGTATCTTTTGGTAAAATGCCTGTACGAATACGTAGTTGATCATTTGTCTTTGGTTTTAAATCAATGAATAAATAACCATGAGGTTTGCTAGTAGCATTTTGATAGGCTTCTATGAGAAATTGAGATCTTCCAGGATACATTTGCCGCGCCAATGTACTAATTTGTTGACTGTCTCTCGGATTTTTAAACAGAATGATATAATGTGTATTCAAACTAATATTTCGCATCTCTTTCCCATGATGGAATAAATTATGCACAATAAAAATAATGCTTAGATTTTGATGACTGCTGCTAACACTAAAGAGACGTGTCATACGCTCATCACTATGACATTTCGTCATTAAGTCATCAATGATAAGTAAGCTTGGTTTCCTCGGGTTAAAACGCTCTTCAATGTCATCTGGAATGCCTTGGTAAAATTCCACGCCTTTCATTCCCTTGTACAAAGGCTGATCTGCTGCATAGAGCCATAAAATGTTTTTCGGAGAGGGTTGAATCAACTTTTGTTCTAGAATTTCCTTCACCAGAGACGTTTTGCCACTGCCTGTAGGTCCAGAGACCAAACATGTAAATGGATGCTTCATTGTTGAATGTCTGTTTCTTTCACCCAACTGTTAAACTTGTTTGGCCAACCTAACCACTTGACAAATAATTCTTTCACACCTCCTCCTCGTCTTTTACGTGTTTTCAAGACTTTTTCAATTCTATAAATAGATTCAATACCTTTGGTCACTTTCTGCAGTTCTTCTTCATAGAAATGTCCATCAATATCTTCGTCTAAAAAGTCTTTCACACGATACAAATGTATTCCTTGCTTCTTACAACGATGTGTGACAATGAAGACTTCTTGCGTCCATTTGATGTGATAATCGCGTTGAAACACGTATTTAATGTGAGAAATGCGAACATGATCGCCAATGTTAAATTTATACTTCTTCTTCTTCGGTTTCAATTTCAGTTTGTCGACATACATATACTTCCACACTTTTGATTCGTTGTCTTTACGAATCTCGGCTGGAGCATATTTATTAGGAAGAGAACCATGAGGTGTATGGTTGTAACTGTACACCAAGTCTGGAAGAATGTCTAAGTAACGGTAAGTTTGATTATGTAGAAAATACCGATACATCATTCCCTTCAGAGTACGAATGACTCTTTCAGCAAAGTTGGCTTTGGTTTCATTCTTTGTGGTATAAGCATGAATGCCTTCTTTCTTCAAAAATGCTTTAACCCATCTGTTTTTAAATTCTGTTCCTTTATCAGACCTTAGAGTTCGCGGTCTTCGTCGTGTGTCATGAAAAATCTTTTGGAAAGCTTGTATGACGCTGGTATGTGATTTATTAGGTATTGGCTGTACCCAGACATATTTGGAAAACACATCAATGACAATGAGTAAAAAGCGTATGTCATCATTATAGGGAGCTATGTTTCCCATATCAGCCAAGTCAATATCCCACATGTCATCAATGCCACGTGTAATCACACGTTGTCTTTTGAACCTGTATTTGACAGGTTGGAGTAAACTGAAAGCATCTTGATCCTGTAACCATTTCTTCACTTGTGACTATGTGACTGGTTGATTATGTTTTCGTAAGATGTGATACAGTTTGTAAGGACCAGCAAATGCTCCAGGCTGTCCAGGTTTGAAGTAAATATCAGTCAAGTAGTCTTTCCACGTCGATATGGTCACACCGAATGAAAACCACCTTCTCAACAGAACAGCTTTTATTTTATAACTCAACCAACATCACTTAACTAACATAGTAACTTAACTAACATGTATTTATAACTAACATGTATTTATAACTAACATATATTTACAGATCAAGTATAGATACAATGGTATGAATCACTGGAGACCATTGGTCTTCAATGAACATTAACCAATGACTGAGTTCATCCAATGTAATAACATCTACACCATATTTCTCACAACGTTGATTTGCATTCTCTAACACTTTATCTAAATGAATGTAATATTTAGCTTCATTCCAATATGTATAAACACATGCAGCATGACAAGTATGTTCTGAACACTCTTCATGTTGACAAGCAGGACAGACTAAATAGGCAAACTTTTTTACAGCGGATAACATTTCTTCACAATAAGCTTTTTGCACAATATATTGTCTCAGTGTCATGTCCGCCATTATGCAGTCTTGTGAGTCTTGAATCAATGCAGCACAAGTCTGTCAAGTTTAGCAAGTTTTTTCCAGTTGCTGTTCACTTAACACACTTCTCCATGTTCACACGTCTGCACATCAAGTCTCACACAACAAGATTCTCCATGTTGACTTTGTTTCTTTATTCTGACATGTCGGTTTCTTCCTGTAATAATATATCTTTTAATATATTTGCTGCCTCTTCTATCATGTTCTTTCTTTGTTTACGTTGAAACCACTCACATAAAACTAAATTTGCTAGTAAGAAAAAAAAACATTGTTATCAATTCACTATGTTGTTACAAAGATGATTAAAAGGTTTTTGTATCTTACCTGATAAAGCTGCTCGGTGTCCTCTTCTTCTTTACAACAATCTCTCAAATGATCCACTACGGTGAAATATACTTCTACATCAGTACGAGCAGAATAAAGTGCAGAATCAAAGTCAAAGTCAGGATCTTCTTCTATTCCAATTTTATGACATTCTCCAAGAAATCTTGAATGCAGTTCAATCACATCAAGACTATGATGTACAACATCCCAAAAAGCATCCAAATGATAAAGTTGATAGTCTGGAGTGCCACAGCTAGCAAGTTTAGCAATCATCAAGTCAACATAAGCATTTTTAAAACATGCATCCATCTTGATTCAGTGTGTCTTGTGAGCTTTTTACTTTGCTTCACTGACTTTAAGTACTCCACACTTGCCGCAGAAGTTGTTTGGTTCACACAACTTGCAATTATACTTGTGGCAGTGGCAATGATAATCCTCCACATATCCACAAGCACCACAATACTCGCAGGTAAGTCCAAGTTGATTTTGCACATTCATGTTCTCCAACTGAACTTCAGTCAGTCTTTTCTTGGATAGCTTTGACACCTTCATCCGACCATCCTTTTGCAGCTTGATGATCGTTTTCTTGTCATGACATTCCTCACATGGTGATAGGGCTGAGTTGATGTTGTCCATCTCCTGAAGCAGTGTCTCCCATTCACCATCATTCATGTTGATGTGATGTGTGTATTCTTTCCCTTCAAACCGTGACGTGCGCACAAAACTCACATAGCGCATATCCAAGTATGAAATGACTTCAAGCCACTTCGTTTGCGTTAAGTATAGTTTGAAGCCAATGTCGCGTAAATTTTTCAAGCTCTGGCACACAATCTTCCACAAAGATGGTGAATAAGCACACCATCTCTCTCCACGTGTGATGCGTAGAAATGGCCCATATTCTCCATACTCCACAGTAATGGTTAAGTTAGCACTAATTTTAAAGCTGCTGCTGCTGCTGCTGCGCTGCGCTGCTGCGCTACGCTGCGCTACGTTGCTTGTCTTGTTCTCCATGACTGTCACAATGTATTGATGATCCACTCCCTCCAACTGTCTGCTGAGAAATGACTTCACTCTGCTGAGTCCACTCCCTTTTATACCCAACTGTCTTCTGAGTCAAGCTTTTCAAACTTCTTGCAAACGTTTGAATTCACTTCAACTCGTCCATGGTTGAATCGGACAAGGTCTGATACATTCGTCGTCAATGGAACATCATCATCATAAAGTAAAATGATTCTTGCAGCTACAACTAACATGAGCTCCTCTGCCCAAATTGTTTTCGCGTTGATAAATGCTGAATCAATGTCATAAGTTAACGGTAAATGTAGATCTTCACATTCACGTAGAAACGAGCGGATGAAACGATCTCTTGGAATGGTCTTTCCAACAGCTTCCCAATGCTGATGTAAGTTCTTCACTTGCAGCATCCAATCCGATTCAAAAGCAGGAAGCATTGAAAACACATAGTCAATATAGTTTACTTTGAACACATCATCCATAGTCTCTGCACATCTGTCTACAATGTACTAATACCTTTGAGGTCCGTTCTTTTATACCCAACCATCTGCTGAATCAAGCTTTTCAAACTTCTTGCAAAGCTTTGAATTCACTTCAACTCGTCCATGGTTGAACCGAACAAGGTCTGATACATTCGTCGTCAATGGAACATCATCATCATAAAGTAAAATGATTCTTGCAGCTACAACTAACATGAGCTCCTCTGCCCAAATTGTATTCGCGTTGATAAATGCTGAATCAATGTCGTAAGTTGATATGATAAATGTTAAATCAATGTCATAAGTTGATAGTATATGTAGATCTTCACAGTCACGCAGAAACGAGTCGATGAAATCACTTGGAATAGTCTTTCCGACAGCTTCCCAATGCAGATGTAAATTCTTCACTTGCTGCATCCAATCCCATTCAAAAGTAGGAAGCTTTGAAAACACATAGTTGGTATAATTCACTTTGAAGACGTCGTCCATAGTCATACATCTGTCAAGAAGTAATGCTGACATTGTGAAGTCTTTTCTCGTCACACAATGTATTACTAGTTGACTAGTTGACATGTTTCACTCATGCTTTTATACAACTCTGATGTAATCAAAATATGGTGTGTAACTCGCCAAACAGAACTTTGTTTTAAAAGCTGACTTGGCAGAATTTATCACTGCTTGGATATGAATCATTTCACCTACAGTTGTACAGTTGTTATACAGCAGAGACATCTGGTGGTGAAGCGAAATGGTATTCATCCGCCAAATGGTATTCATCCGCCAAATGGTATTCATCCGCCAAATGGTATTCATCCGCTAAATGGTATTCATCCGCCAAATGGTATTCATCCGCCAAATGGTATTCATCCGCTAAATGGTATTCATCCGCCAAATGGTATTCATCCGCTAAATGGTATTCATCCGCCAAATGGTATTCATCCGCGAAATAACACAGGAAATAACTGAATCAAATGGTGAAATTTTTATGTAAATCGGTCAACTATAACGAAAGTTATCCCTCTTTTTCACTTTTTACACAGTTAAAACGGCAACATGTTACAAATAAAAGTTCCACACTTCAACGGAAGCCCGTTATTTCAAATTACGAAAACAAAATGACGTGTCGTTTACGCACACTCTGCTCTGACGTTTACCCTTCATCATCCCAACACGCGCGCGCGCTCCATCCAAAAACTGAAGCAGATAGAAACAAACAGACACTATGACGTCACTTCCGGTCCAGACATGATGACGTCACTTCCAGACATGATGACGTCACTTCCAGACAGTATGACGTCACAAAGTGCGGTGATTCCGGCGTTTTCACCCTACTGGCACATTTTTCGGCGGCCGGCAAAACCTATACCCAGGTGCACAACTGCAACCTGTATTCTTTCCATATGCAAGGTTTAAATGGAATCCCTCGTGTAGTCTTTGAGATCGACCGCACAAAAGACATCCTAGCCGAAATGTTGACAGACGAACACACTAGCGGACTAGAATTCAATAATCCCCTGCTTCGCGCTACGCGGCAACGGGGCACTAATTACTTGCTTGCTAGATTCCATTCTCATTTATAGAGCTCGTAATTTTGCATCAGAAGTTATTTCATCTTTTGCTGACATTCTAAAACTTGGAATATTCTGTTTCGCATATGATCAAAACAATAACTCATCAAAATATAAGGCCTTAATTTTAGGACAAACGGACTTGAGCAGTTTGCGATGTCAAGACGAGTTTTTGCAGCATACAATATGTGGACATTGTGAAACGGGGTTCACAATGTCCACATACTTGTCAGTTATCCGAGAAATGGTCTAACAATAGTAGGGTGAAAACACCGGTTCCACCACACTTTGTGACGTCATCATGTCTGGAAGTGACGTCATCATGTCTGGACCGGAAGTGTTGTCTGGACCGGAAGTGTTGTCTGGAGCGGAAGTGTTGTGTGGAGCGGAAGTGTTGTCTGGAGCGGAAGTGATGTCATGATAAGCGTTAGGATAGGCGCGGCCATCCATGACGTCATGATAACGTCATGATGACGTCATGATGACGTCATACTGTCTGGAGCGAAAGTTGCTTGAAAGTGTTGGCCGAGTCAATCATCATGAAGCCAACGAACTCCACCTGTCAATCAGTGTAACCATGGCAACAGACCCTAAAAAGTGATGACCTCCCCCCCCCCCCTCGAAATTGTGATTTTTGCATATTTATCCGTTTCAGACGATTCTGAACATTTTTCATTTTTTGGGTCGACCACCCCCCCCCCTCAAAATTGTGATTTATGCATATTTATCCGTTTCAGACGATTCTGAACATTTTTCATTTTTTGGATCGACCCCCCCCCCCCCTCGAATTTGTGATTTTTGCATATTTATCCGTTTCAGACGATTCTGAACATTTTTCATTTTTTGGGTCGACCGACCCCCCCCCCCCCCTCGAAATTGTGATTTTTGCATATTTATCCGTTTCAGACGATTCTGAACATTTTTCTTTTTTTTTTGGGTCGACCGACCCCCCCCCCTCGAAATTAGGATTTTTGCATATTTATCCGTTTCAGAGGATTCTGAACATTTTTCATTTTTTGGGTCAACCACCCCCCCCCCCCTCGAAATTGTGATTTTTGCATATTTATCCGTTTCAGACGATTCTGAACATTTTTCATTTTTTTTGGGTCGACCACCCCCCCCCCCCCCAGGACATACTATGTACCGACCCCCCCCCCTAGGCGAGCAACATTCTGTCAAGTCAGCTTCAGTTCCATCAGAGGGGTATATAAGGGATGAGCATCCAGCAGTGACAGTCATTTCGGTGAGTGGAGCAAGGGAGCAATTGGATCACATCAGATCCAGAGATGGCATGCAGTGACAACTATTTCGGTAAGTGTTTATTGAAACTTTATAAATAAAAAGTGAACTTTGTAAACAAACTTTGTAAACAAACTTTAGTTATTTGCATAATTGAAACTTTGTAAACAAACTTTGTAAACAAACTGTGTAAACAAACTTTATAAATATAATTTGTAAACAAACTTTGTAAACAAACGTTGTAAACAAACTTTATAAACAAAATTTGTAAACAAACTTTATAAACAAAATTTGTAAGCAAACTTTATAAACAAACTTGACTTATTTACATAATTGAAAATTTGTAAACAAAATTTGTAAACAAACTTTATAAACAAAATTTGTAAACAAACTTTGTAAACAAACTTTGGTTATTTGCTTAATTGAAACTTTGTAAAACAATACCTTTCATTATACTTGGTCGATTTATATGAAAATTTCACCATTTGATTCAGTTTTATGTAAAGTTTTGTTATAAAGTAGTCATAGGCTATTTGCGCAGCTGGCTGTATGCATTTTTACCGCCATTTTAACTTAAAATTGTGATAACTTTCGTTATAACTTTCGTTATATTTGACTGAAAATTTCACCATTACAGTGCTTCTTCGCGGATGAATACCATTTGGTAGACCATTTAACTTCACCGCTAGATGTCTCTGCTGTATAACAGCTGTACAACTGTAAGTGAGATATTCATATACACAAGTAAAATTCTGCTGAGTCAGCATTTTTGAAACAAGTTACACACCATATTTTGATTACATGGAAGTAGCATAAAAGCATGAGTGAAACATGTCAACTAGTCAACTAGTGATACATTCTGCTGAGTTAACACACCATTGAAGTGGTATAAAAGGAAGAGTGAAACGTATATTTTACTTCATTTCAGTTCTAGCAGTTGAAGAAACAACAACGATGGCAACAGTCTACTGTCATGAATGCGATGTGACATTTCCATCTCTGGAAGTGTTCGTGACACATAGATGTAAACCAGCTAGGTTGAAACGTGCTCGTGAAGAGCTTGTTGAGCAGATTGAAGCCAAGAGACGAAAGACCTTACAAGATGATGTTGAAAGACCTGATCCAGTCCTCTGCGGTGAATGTGTAAAGATATTTGCATCTATGGAAGCGTTTGACACACATGCATGTGTTGAGATGGAAAATGTGTCTCATGAAGAACAAAGAAAGAAAGAGACAGGACAAGTAGGCAGAGGCAGAAGAGTGAGTCTTGGTGAAAACGCACAGGAAAGACGGTTTGAGCCTGAAGATGGATCGGATTTGCTACTCGAAATGCGACAACAAGAGAATAGAATCAAGAGACATTTGTTCGAAACGTTAAACCGTGGCATGAAATGGTACATTGTGGTACATGCACGCTTCAAGAAAATGACACCAAATGTTGAAGGCGTGATGGTAGAACAGGTGGATAATGCCTTCATCAGTAGTCCAACGTATGCAGCATACAATCCAACAGATATTGAGAAGGACTTGCCAGAAGCCTATAAAGAATTGTTTACCAGGTTTGATGAACATGAGCGACAAGGTTCTGGTTGGGTGTTGGATAACATATTATTCATTGAAGTGCATACAGCTACGTCAGCGCCACTGGAAGCGAGCAGTTTTATCCCACTACCGAAGAAAGTAAAGAATACAGGAGGTGTGTTAAACATTCAGAATAAAGACAACAAATGTTTCTTATGGTCTGTATTGGCTCACCTTCACCCTTCAACAGATAGAAACCCACAGCGTGTGCATCAATACAAAGCATTTGAGAACGAATTGAAGGTGGAAGGCATGACATTTCCAACACCGATTACAGACATTCCAAAATTTGAAAAGGAGAATGATGTCTCCATTAACGTGTTTGGATATGAACATGATGTAGTTGTTCCCATACAACTGAGTCGAAACACCAGTGCGAGAGAAATCAACTTGCTTTTGATTAGCAATGACAAGACAAGGCATTACTGCCTCATCAAGAATTTCAGCAGACTGATGGCTTATCGATCAAAGTATAAGCATACAACTTTTTATTGTTTCAACTGTCTTCACGGATTTATGCGACAAGATCTTTTAGACAAGCATCGTGAAGTGTGTGGCAAGCATGGCGCACAACGTTTATCATTTCCCAAGGAACCCTTCATCAAGTTCAAGAATGTAGCCAAACAACAGCGAGCGCCGTTTGTCATTTATGCAGACTTTGAATGTTTCACGAAAAAACATGAAGGAGACAAGTATCAACATCATCGTCCAAACAGCTTTGCCTATGTGGTTGTGAGCCAGTATGATACACGCGCCCCAGTCGTGTATCGAGGAGATAATGCTGTGAAAGTCTTTTTAGACCATATGGTGAATGAGCGTGATCGTATTGTGCATGGTTTACAACAGAAAAAGAAAATGGTGATGACTCGTGAAGATGAAGAGGATTATAAGAATGCCACAGATTGTTACATTTGTCATGAGCCTCAAGGAGCAGATCGTGTGAGAGATCATGACCATATCAATGGCAAATACCGCGGAGCTGCACATAGTCAATGCAATTTGCAATTTCGATTTCGAAAAGATCAGCAGGATGTTGAAGATTCTTTCATCATTCATGTGTTTTTCCACAATTTACGAGGCTATGACAGCCATTTGATCATGGAAGAAATTGGAAAGTTCAAAAACGAAAGGATTACAGTCATTCCCAACACCGTTGAGAGATATATTGCATTCACCATGAGCAATCTGAAATTTACAGACAGTTATCAGTTCATGAGTACTTCTCTACAGAAGTTGGTCTCCAACCTGGCAGCAGAAGGGAAAGACAACTTTTATCACATGACGTCACACATTCACGATAGTGACCAACAAGAGTTACTGTTGAGAAAGGGAGTGTACCCTTATGATTACATGGATGAGCCATCCAAGTTTGCTGAAACACAACTGCCGTCCAAGGACAAGTTTTACAGTCTGCTCAGTGAAGAAGACATTAGCGATGAGGATTATGCGCATGCGCAGAAGGTGTGGGAGACATTCCAGTGTACTACATTTGGTGAATACCATGACTTGTACCTGAAATCAGATGTGTTGCTGCTGGCTGACGTGTTTGAAAACTTTCGTCACGTATGTCTCAACACGTATGAATTAGATCCAGCTCACTACTATACAGCGCCAGGACTGTCCTGGGATGCTATGTTGAAAGCGACAAAGGTGAAATTGGAATTGATCAACGACATTGACATGTATCAAATGGTTGAACAAGGTCTACGTGGAGGAATATCTGTCATCACACACAAGTATGCGAAAGCAAATAACCCCTACGTAGCAGATTACGATCCCACGAAACCGACCAACTACTTGACGTACCTGGATGCAAACAACTTGTATGGCTGGGCCATGTCGCAAAGCATGCCGGAAAGTGGATTTATGTGGGTGAGCGAGCCAGAATCCATTGACTTTATGGATGTGGATGAAGATGATGAGATTGGGTACATTTTAGAAGTGGATTTGGAATACCCATATTCAATCCATGATCATCATAATCACTACCCAGTGGCTCCGGAACGGAAATGTGTGAAAGTGGGAGAATTGTCAAAACATAGTCAGAAGCTGCGGAAAGATCTAAACATGAAAGGCAAACCTAGTGAAAAGCTCATTCCCAACCTGTGCGACAAGAAGAAATATGTGCTTCATTATAGAAATTTACAGCAATATGTCTCACTGGGATTGAAAGTCACGAAGGTGCACCGTGCCATCATGTTTGCACAGAGCAAATGGTTGGCAAAATACATCTCCTTAAACACGGAAAAGAGAAAGTTGGCCAAGAACCCGTTTGAGAAAGACTTTTTCAAACTGATGAACAACTCGGTGTTTGGCAAAACCATGGAAAATGTGAGAAAGCGCATAAATGTGGAACTCGTTCACCAGGAAAAGCGGTTCAAGAAACTTGTGGCCAAACCTTCCTTCCACAAGTTTAGAATTTTCAACGAAGATTTGACCGCGGTACATTTGCGCAAAGTGGATCTGCTTCTGGATAAACCCATTCAAGTTGGTTTCACCATTCTCGACCTCAGCAAGGTGCTCATGTTCCACTTTCATTACAACTACATCATGACCAAGTATCCCGACGCCAAGCTGTTGTTCAGCGACACCGACAGTCTATGTTATGACATAGAAACGGAAGATATCTACAAAGACATGCAGGAAGATGCCGACTTGTTCGACACAAGTGACTATCCCCCAGATCATTTCCTGCATTCCAACGTGAACAAGAAAGTGCTTGGGAAAATGAAAGATGAGACGGCGGGCATTCCCATTGAAGAGTTTGTTGGACTTCGGCCGAAAATGTATAGTATGATGTATGGTGGGAAAGAAAAACGTACGGCTAAAGGCATCACTCGCGCGTGTCAAAGACGGATGAAACATCAGCAGTATAGAGACAGTTTGTTCAACCAAACGCAAACGATGACTACAGGACACATCATTCGAAGTCATGACCACCAGATCTTCTCGGAGAAGTTGAGGAAAGTGGCTCTCTCCCCCTTTGATGACAAGCGATATGTGATGAGTGATGGCTATTCCACTTTGGCGCATGGGCATTACAGTATATAAGGGGGAGACACTTCAACTTGAGAGTCAGTTGAGGTGTGAACACTGAAGCGTCAACATGAAAAGATCTGCAACAACGGATATGGATACTCTTGCTGATACAGTCAAAGACATGAATGTGAAACATCCTGACACTACCATCAAGAAATTAAAAGTGGAGACGGCAACGGCGACGGCACCAACACCACAGTAATATCAAGATTATGAAACAAAGTAATGAAGGTGTGATAAACATTCGCAAATACCTCAGAGATGAGGGGACTGGAAAAAACCGTCCAACAAAAAAGGGAATTTTGCTGACAATACCTGAATGGAAAATGCTGAAGAAGCAGGTGAAAGAAGTGGATAAAAGGCTTCGCAGACAAGACGACAAGTCATAACAAGGTAACAATCATGAATGCACTCATGTTGGACGATGGTGTTTACCTTAAAGTTAATGAGAGGAATGAAGTGATGATGGGTTCTCGGAGAAGTTCTGCTTATCGGTTTAAACCTGAAGTGTGGAAAGACTTTAAAAACATACCGCTTGAACCTGGGTTTGAACGCAGACTTGAAAATAAACTGGAAGTGACGGTGGCTGAATATGATTCTAAGATACGTGTGACATTCTGTAGAAATCTTTTACAGGATTATCCAAAGGATTATAAGGGAGTTGTGCCAGACACACCCTATGCACAGTTGATCTTCTTTGATATCAAGAACTGGCGCGCAGTCTTACGATTCCTAGAAGCGATACAACATCCACTGTTCGACATCATCCGAGTATAAGAAAGATGGAAGACGACTATGTGTTGGATTATGAACCCATAACATATGGATTCTCATACATGAGAAACTTATGTGATGATATTGTGCTACGACAGTTTGGACAGTATCTCGTCCTATCGCTTGATGACCAATCCATGTTGAAGGATTATCTAGACAAGTTGAGAATACCCGGCTTTCTCCTAGCAGTCTCAAATGAATTAGAAGTGCGTGTGACTGAGAACGGTCTAGACGTGTTTGTACAATTTCGCCAATATGACGAGCTTACAGAACACTACGACATCATCACCCTCAGCACAGTGGAATGGAACGCGCTGTTACAAGCATTGGATTGGAAAGAACCTAACGCTTGAATTCAAAGAGTATGGAATACAACTTATGCGGGGTACCAAATCCATTGAGCTGCCACAACCTATGCGGCTGATGCGGCTGATAGACTTGGAAGAAGGATATGAACTGAAACTGTCTGAACATGTTACTGTGAAAGTGATAAAGTTTGGTGATGTGCGTTATGTGAGCTTTCATAGCATTTACAAACACGGATGTAATGTCTATGATACCTATATCAATTTAGATTCTAATGAATGGCATGCATTGATGAATGTATTGAAAAATGAATGTGATTGTAAATAAAAAGTTTGTAAATAGTGTAAATAGCGTTTGTAGTTAAGAGTTTGTAAATAGTGTTTGTAAACTTTGTAAATAGAACACAATAAACAAGACAGTTGTTTGAAACTTGGTTTGTTTTATTTAACAACAACAACTTAACTAATATAACAACAACTTAACTAATATAACAACTTAACTACAACTTAACTACTACAATAACAACATTAATAAAACAACAACATTAATAAAAACAACAACATTAATAAAACAACAACATTAATAAAACAGTGGTTTATAATGTCTATATACAAAGTCCTTTACAATAAAATCGCCATCCTTTCTTTTTAATATATTCACAATATCAAACATACTCTGACCTCGATCTCTATGTAATATATAATATACACAATAAAAACCACATGACGATGATATTGGCGTTTGTAATGAGATAGAATTATACATATAGTCATTTCTTAAAAACATGTCTAAACGATCATCGAGAGGGAACAGTCCATAAGAGTCAAAATATTCCACAGGGTCTTTATCATAATACACTGCCACCCAATGTTCTCCTGGTTCATCTTGATCGTCTGTGTTGATCACATAGGCGCCGCGTTGTAAAGATGGTAACTGGTCCATGACAAACACGCCTTGAAACAAGTCTTTGGTCATGACATCACGACTCAATATGGCATCAATCTGCTTCGTGTTCATGACTGGTAGTCAAATTGAATGCTGCGATTGGCACTGATCTCAATAATGTTGTCAAATTCAGCATAGACAATGACATTGATGGTAGGTTGCAAAGCCGTAGCAAAGTTCATTTCTAGCCGCAAATTCCCATGCTTGATCAGGGGGAAATGATCATCGCCATCATAATCCGGTGTTAAGTCAAACGAAAATAAAGCATAACCTCTAGGCCAATCTTCCCGTTTTATAATGGAACTTTTCTCACCATTCAACCGATCAAACGATTTGTAAAGCGTTTCAAAAGCGTTCAGGTATTTGTTCTGTGTAATGTCAAGCTTGAGAGGTTTGGATAGAACTGGTTCACCATCCGTGTACATGTGCATATAGTCCAGATCAAAATGTTTGAAATCATATGGATTCCTCAATACTGATCCACCAAAAGCTTCATTATGAACCAGACCAATAACAATACGATTTGGTAATTGACCCAAAAAGATGTTATCTTTCACAAAAGACTGAAATCCTGCTGGAATAGCCAAGACTTTACATTCTTTTCTAGTGATGATGATCTTGGCAGGACTTTTCATCAATGCATCTGTATGTCCTAACTGAATACCTGGACTCACCCTCACTTTGCGAATGGTTAAAAATGCCTCTTTCACTTCTACTTTATAGGTATTATTTGCAGCCATCAATACATAGTCATCTTTTTGTCTATGGAAACGCAACTTCAAACTGATGCCATTCGGAAGATAACGATCCTGCTCAAACAAATCTATCCTTAAACCACCTGCGAGCATAACATCACGGCTAAGACGAGTATGCAAATAACGATGATGTAAGCCATTGTTTCCTTGCTCAGCCAAGTCACCACCGTCGGCATTGACATGAAACCCGGATACATATTGTTCATGATTAGGTCTTTTCACCTCATGACTATTCATTGACCCAGCAGTATCCTTGTACATGAGACGCATAGAGCGCTCAGAATGTAGACTTTCTTCCGAATCATGGATGAGATGAGAGATAATGCTGGTATAACCATGAGTATTGTTGCTATGCGAAACCAAACGATCATTCAGAAACAATTCAATATTAGACCATAACCCATTAAACACATCATTGATGCAAGAGACATTATCATCTGCGCCACACTCTGTTCCATCAGCCTTTAGAATGCGACATACAATATGAAGTTTGCTGTTCTTTAAATCCAGATATTCTTCTGTACTCGCAGGAATGTAGAATTCTATTGGAGCGCCTTCTCTAATGCTTGTAAGTGGTTGATAGTCAACATTATAACTTTTCTCTACAGCAGTTTGCGTTGGTGGTACGTGAAACCATTCCAATGGAGAAAGACTACATTCACACGAATGATTATGAATGAGAGACATGATTTCAAAAGATATCTTTGCCATATTTTGATGTTATCCGTCTGGCTGTTTTTCGTCTTCTGGCACGTTTCGTCGGTTGCACACGCTTTTGTTCACCAAACACACGTTCTGCTACTCGGCCCGTCACATCTTTCGCGACATTCTTTGCAGCCTTCTTAAGATGTGGCGCAACGATCTTAGCCCCAGCCTTAAGAAGTGGAATAGCTTTGCGAGCCAATGATCCCAGTATTGAACCAATACCATCGCCATATTCGATTCGCGCTCCTTTGAATCCTGGTAATTCCCCGCCCACTTGACGAAGAAAATGGTTGCGATATGCAGACGGATCGTGTGTATAAGCTTTCATATTGCTTTTGGTCGAAAATGAAGTTTACAGATCACCTTTCCAGTTTGAAATGGAACATTATGGCCTGTGTCGTCCTTAATATTCATTTCTATCATGTCAAATTTGGATGTGTTTACAGGAACATAATGCGGTTCGCCATACGTTTTCATGATAATATCTCCATCATGGCCTTGTATGCCAACAGAACGTAGTAACGGAACATAATAATCACCAACAACTTGTGGTTCACAAATGCTACAATACACATACAGTGTATAAAACCCCTGTTTCACATCCGCTTTATGGTCAGCTGTACATGTTTCAGTATACCATTGATCTGGGATAAATCCTAAAATCTCAGCTAATCCAGCGGAAAAGGACACTTCATAGCCATAATGGAGAAATAGAAACACACGTCGTCTAATCTTATCATACTTTATTCGAATAGCTTCTGTAAGTTTCAGAGCATTAGTCGCTTCTTCATTGACTGCCTCACATAGTTCTTGTATGGTTCTATAGTACCCATAAGGAATATCGAGAGTGCTAAGAATAGGATCATCGAATAGTTCTTGTCGATACTGAATAGAGTAGTCCATGCCCTGTCTCATCGTTGTCCATGTATGTGGATATTGAATTTCAGCTAAAGCCACTTCATATTTTCCATTCAGATAAATGGTTCGAGGCATACGAATTTGATAATTCGAAGCCTTGTTGTTGGGATAATAGGTCATAATCGCATTGCTAGGCAAAGTGATGTAAAAGCTTGTCGACTCCATGATGGTGGGAACTAAATGGTATAGGTGCGTTGACGTTGTCTATATACTTCACGATAGCGCGCGCCATTCGACCAAGTATGCCAAATCTCATCCTCATTCACATGGTCTTTTATTTCTCCTTCACAACACGCGCTTGTACATCTTATTTTTACAGGAATAGTTGGTTTATCTTCCTGACAACAACAACATAGCTCTTTCAGCCATGTTAAAAATTTTCCCATCCTTCAGGAAACTGTCTTTGTTGACGTTGTTTCATTTCTGTTGTAATGTCGTCACGAGTGGTCTTTTTACTAAACATTGTTTTTGGAATATTAGCATCTACAATTTCCTGGATAAACGGATGCCAGCCATGTGGTTTGACTCGTTCTTTTCTTCTTGTCGCCACCAATGCTTCTTTCATCAAATCAACCATGTTGGAATTTGCTATAATATCGCCCGTTTTCAACACAAGTTCATTCTTCTCTGTCCATTTAACACCATGTTTCTTCAGTACTTTTCCATGATAGATAGGTTGAAAATGACTTAACACTAGCTTTTCTGGCTTTTCAGGTGGTGATGATGATGATGACGGCTTTTGCTGCCTAGACTGACTTGTTCGTAAATGACGACCAAGAAGTTGAGACATTTCTATAGCCTTTTCACGTGTTCGTTTCCCACGTAAAAGTTTATTCACTTTCGTTTTGATATCATTTTTCTTTTCTAGCAACATTTTATATTCATATTCAGGAATGAGGACCATTTTCATCGTATGTTTCATTTTAGCAGTAGTTTGGCTAACAAGGGCAATGCCAATCTAGCAATAACTCCAATGAATCCTCCTTTCTGATTAATCAACTTCTTTTTTCGTCGAAGGGATATCTTCTTATCTGCTAGAGTACGAAGCGTATGACGTTCACGTTTAAATTCCTTAAACCGTTTTGAGCTTAAGGGTAAATGTCCTTGCAATATATTCAAACAAATTTCAAACAAGCTTGTTAATTCCTCTTTTGTAGCTTGCTGTAGCAAGGATTTACGTCGTTTAGGCCCACTGCGTGCAAGCAAATGAAGAAACGGCTGGTTCGCTCGAATACGTTTAGACATCTTGACTGCGAATGGTTAAATGAGTTGGTTCTTGTTCATACACTGCTTTATCAATATATACATAATGTGTATCTTTTGGTAAAATGCCTGTACGAATACGTAGTTGATCATTTGTCTTTGGTTTTAAATCAATGAATAAATAACCATGAGGTTTGCTAGTAGCATCTTGATAGGCTTCTATGAGAAATTGAGATCTTCCAGGATACATTTGCCGCGCCAATGTACTAATTTGTTGACTATCTCTCGGATTTTTAAACAGAATGATATAATGTGTATTCAAACTAATATTTCGCATCTCTTTCCCATGATGGAATAAATTATGCACAATAAAAATAATGCTTAGATTTTGATGACTGCTGCTAACACTAAAGAGACGTGTCATACGCTCATCACTATGACATTTGGTCATTAAGTCATCAATGATAAGTAAGTTTGGTTTTTTCGGGTTAAAACGCTCTTCAATGTCATCTGGAATGCCTTGGTAAAATTCCACGCCTTTCATTCCCTTGTACAAAGGCTGATCTGCTGCATAGAGCCATAAAATGCTTTTTGGAGAGGGTTGAATCAATTTTTGTTCTAGAATTTCCTTCACCAGAGACGTTTTACCACTGCCTGTAGGTCCAGAGACCAAACATGTAAATGGATGCTTCATTGTTGAATGTCTGTTTCTTTCACCCAACTGTTAAACTTGTTTGGCCAACCTAACCACTTGACAAATAATTCTTTCACACCCCCTCCTCGTCTTTTACGTGTTTTCAAGACTTTTTCAATTCTATAAATAGATTCAATATCTTTGGTCACTTTCTGCAGTTCTTCTTCATAGAAATGGCCATCAATATCTTCGTCTAAAAAGTCTTTCACACGATACAAATGTATTCCTTGCTTCTTACAACGATGTGTGACAATGAAGACTTCTTGCGTCCATTTGATGTGATAATCGCGTTGAAACACATATTTAATGTGGGAAATGCGAACATGATCACCAATGTTAAATTTATACTTCTTCTTCTTCTTCGGTTTCAATTTCAGTTTGTCGACATACATATACTTCCACACTTTTGATTCGTTGTCTTTACGAATCTCGGCTGGAGCATATTTATTAGGAAGAGAACCATGAGGTCTATGGTTGTAATTGTACACCAAGTCTGGAAGAATGTCTAAGTAACGGTAAGTTTGATTATGTAGAAAATACCGATACATCATTCCCTTCAGAGTACGAATGACTCTTTCAGCAAAGTTGGCTTTGGTTTCATTCTTTGTGGTATAAGCATGAATGCCTTCTTTCTTCAAAAATGCTTTAACCCATCTGTTTTTAAATTCTGTTCCTTTATCAGACCTTAGAGTTCGCGGTCTTCGTCGTGAGTCATGAAAAATCTTTTGGAAAGCTTGTATGACGCTGGTATGTGATTTATTAGGTATTGGCTGTACCCAGACATATTTGGAAAACACATCAATGACAATGAGTAAAAAGCGTATGTCATCATTATAGGGAGCTATGTTTCCCATATCAGCCAAGTCAATATCCCACATGTCATCAATGCCACGTGTAATCACACGTTGTCTTTTGAACCTGTATTTGACAGGTTGGAGTAAACTGAAAGCATCTTGATCCTGTAGCCATTTCTTCACTTGTGACTGTGTGACTGGTTGATTATGTTTTCGTAAGATGTGATACAGTTTGTAAGGACCAGCAAATGCTCCAGGCTGTCCAGGTTTGAAGTAAATATTGGTCAAGTAGTCTTTCCACGTCGACATGATGAATGAAAACCACCTTCTCAACAGAACAGCTTTTATTTTATAACTCAACCAACATCACTTAACTAACATAGTAACTTAACTAACATGTATTTATAACTAACATGTATTTATAACTAACATGTATTTATAACTAACATGTATTTACAGATCAAGTATAGATACAATGGTATGAATCACTGGAGACCATTGGTCTTCAATGAACATTAACCAATGACTGAGTTCATCCAATGTAATAGCATCTACACCATATTTCTCACAACGTTGATTTGCATTCTCTAACACTTTATCTAAATGAATGTAATATTTAGCTTCATTCCAATATGTATAAACACATGCAGCATGACAAGTATGTTCTGAACACTCTTCATGTTGACAAGCAGGACAGACTAAATAGGCAAACTTTTTTACAGCGGATAACATTTCTTCACAATAAGCTTTTTGCACAATATATTGTCTCAGTGTCATATCCGCCATTATGCAGTCTTGTGAGTCTTGAATCAATGCAGCACAAGTCTGTCAGGTTTAGCAAGTTATGCTGCTCCGGCAGCACAAGTCTGTCAAGTTCAGCAAGTTTTTTTTCCAGTTGCTCTTCACTTAACACACTTCTCCATGTTCACACGTCTGCACATCAAGTCTCACACAACAGTTCTAACAACTTTCCCATAATATTCTGACCAGGATATCCAGATGACACTTGTTTCACACCAGCTCCCCACCAATGATCATACGTTGCTTCAACTAAAGTTTTGTCTTTACATTCTTTCAACTTGTTGCGAAACAATACACACTGATTCCATTTGACTTGTAAAACATCTTGCATTTTGCTTCTCTTCACTGTATGCCATAACGGACATGGCTTTATCACTTTAGCAATACGTTTTGCTTCATATCCATTTCTACATGAAGCAATGGCTGAAGCAATATCTTGACGGTGATGAAACACTGCTTTCTCATATTGATACAACGCTTCACTTGAGTTGAACACATGTCCATACTTTTCAAGTCGTGTTGGAAACATGTTTGAAAGAACGTCCTTATGACCGCTGAATAGCACAAGATTCTCCATGTTGACTTTGTTTCTGTTGTTTTATTCTGACATATCGGTTTCTTCCTGTAATAAAATATATTTTAATATAGTTGCTGCCTCTTCTATCATGTTCTTTCTTTGTTTACGTTGAAACCACTCACATAAAACTAAATTTGCTAGTAAGAAAAACATTGTTATCAATTCACTATGTTGTTACAAAGATGATTAAAAGGTTTTTATAACTTACCTGATAAAGCTGCTCGGTTTCCTCTTCTTCTTTACAACAATCTCTCAAATGATCCACTACGGTGAAATATACTTCAACATCAGTACGAGCAGAATAAAGTGCAGAATCAAAGTCAAAGTCAGGATCTTCTTCTATTCCAATTTTATGACATTCTCCAAGAAATCTTGAATGCAGTTCAATCACATCAAGACTATGATGTACAACATCCCAAAAAGCATCCAAATGATAAAGTTGATAGTCTGGAGTGCCATAGCAAGCAAGTTTAGCAATCATCAAGTCAATATAAGCATTTTTAAAACATGCGTCCATCTTGTTTCAATGTCTTGTGAGCTTTTTACTTTGCTTCACTGACTTTAAGTACTCCACACTTGCCGCAGAAGTTGTTTGGTTCACACAACTTGCAATTATACTTGTGGCAGTGGCAATGATAATCCTCCACATATCCACAAGCACCACAATAGTCGCAGGTAAGTCCAAGTTGATTTTGCACATTCATGTTCTCCAACTGAACTTCAGCCAGTCTTTTCTTGGATAGCTTTGACACCTTCATCCGACCATCCTTTTGCAGTTTGATGATTGTTTTCTTGTCATGACATTCCTCACATGGTGATAGGGCTGAGTTGATGTTGTCCATCTCCTGAAGCAGTGTCTCCCATTCACCATCATTCATGTTGATGTGATGTGTGTATTCTTTCCCTTCAAACCGTGACGTGCGCACAAAACTCACATAGCGCATATCCAAGTATGAAATGACTTCAAGCCACTTCGTTTGCGTTAAGTATAGTTTGAAGCCAATGTCGCGTAAATTTTTCAAGCTCTGTCACACAATCTTCCACAAAGATGGTGAATAAGCACACCATCTCTCTCCACGTGTGATGCGTAGAAATGGCCCATATTCTCCATACTCCACAGTAATGGTTAAGTTAGCACTAATTTTAAAGCTGCTGCTGCGCTGCGTTGCGTTGCTTGTCTTGTTCTCCATGGCTGCAACAATGTATTGATGATCCACTCCCTCCAACTGTCTGCTGAGAAATGACTTCACTCTGCTGAGTTCACTCCCTTTTATACCCAACTATCTGCTGAGTCAGCTCCCTTTTCAAAGAACTTGCAAACGTTTGAATTCACTTCAACTCGTCCATGGTTGAATCGGACAAGGTCTGATACATTATTTGGAACATCGTCATCATAATGTAGAATAATTCTAGTAGCTACAACTAACATGAGGTCAGTTGCCCAAATTGTATTCGCGTTGATAAATGCTAAATCAATGTTGTAAGTTGATAGTAAATGCAGTTCTTCACATTCATGTAGAAACGAGCGGATGAAACGATCTCTTGGAATGGTCTTTCCAACAGCTTCCCAATGCAGATGCAAATTCTTCACTTGCAGCATCCAATCCGATTCAAAAGCAGGAAGCTTTGAAAACACATAGTCAATATAGTTCACTTTGAAGACGTCATCCATAGTCATACATCTGTCAAGAAGTAATGCCGACATTGTGAAGTATTTTCTCGTCACTCTTCCTTTTATAAAACTTTGATGGTATATGGTGTGTAGCTTGTTCAAACTTATTCAATACTCGTGCTTTTATGCTACTTCCATGTAATCAGAGAAATGACTCCACTCTGCTGAGTTCACTCCCTTTTATACCCAACTGGTTGCTGAGTCAAGCTTTTCAAAGAACTTGCAAACGTTTGAATTCACTTCAACTCGTCCATGGTTGAATCGAACAAGGTCTGATACATTCGTCGTCAATGGAACATCATCATCATAAAGTAAAATGATTCTTGCAGCTACAACTAACATGAGCTCAACTGCCCAAATTGTATTCGCGTTGATAAATGCTGAATCAATGTCATAAGTTGATATGATAAATGTTAAATCAATGTCATAAGTTGATAGTATATGTAGATCTTCACAGTCACGTAGAAACGAGTCGATGAAATCACTTGGAATAGTCTTTCCGACAGCTTCCCAATGCAGATGTAAATTCTTCACTTGCTGCATCCAATCCCATTCAAAAGTAGGAAGCTTTGAAAACACATAGTTAGTATAATTCACTTTGAAGACGTCGTCCATAGTCATACATCTGTCAAGAAGTAATGCTGACATTGTGAAGTCTTTTCTCGTCACACAATGTATTACTAGTTGACTAGTTGACATGTTTCACTCATGCTTTTATACTACTTCCATGTAATCAAAATATGGTGTGTAACTTTGTTCAAAAATTGCTGACTCAGCAGAATTTTACTTATGTATATGAATGTCTCACTTACAGTTGTACTGCTGAGTTCAGAATCGTCTGAAACGGATAAATATGCAAAAATCACAATTTCGAGGGGGGGGGGGGGGGGGTCGGTCGACCCAAAAAATGAAAAATGTTCAGAATCCTCTGAAACGGATAAATATGCAAAAATCATAATTTCGAGGGGGGGGGGGGCGTCGGTCGACCCAAAAAAAATGAAAAATGTTCAGAATCGTCTGAAACGGTTAAATATGCAAAAATCACAATTTCGAGGGGGGGGGGGTCGACCCAAAAAATGAAAAATGTTCAGAATCGTCTGAAACGGATAAATATGCAAAAATCACAATTTCGAGGGGGGGTGGAGGTCATCACTTTTTAGGGTCTGTTGCCATGGTTACACTGATTGACAGGTGGAGTTCGTTGGCTTCATGATGATTGACTCGGCCAACACTTTCAAGCAACTTTCGCTCCAGACTTTCGCTCCAGACAGTATGACGTCATCATGACGTCATCATGACGTCATCATGACGTCATGGATGGCCGCGCCTATCCTAACGCTTATCATGACATCACTTCCGCTCCAGACAACACTTCCGCTCCAGACAACACTTCCGCTCCAGAAAACACTTCCGGTCCAGACAACACTTCCGGTCCAGACATGATGACGTCACTTCCAGACATGATGACGTCACAAAGTGTGGTGGAACCGGTGTTTTCACCCTACTAACAATGAAGACGAAAGTACTTCAGCATAGTCCTAGGGTTCACATTGGAATAACTTTGGAATGATTAAAGATGTAGAAGCCGCGATCTTATTGTGACGAATTCGACTTCTTATTGTATTTCAGCAGATTTCTTTGTGCTGCAAGGCTTAAATTTTATCGAAACACAGGCCCTCCCTCAAAAAAAAACTCACATATTGCCATAAAGTTAAGCAATACTTTGTCTTTAACTTTTAACTGGAGTACAGAACTGAATCAGACCTGAAAGTTAACTGCATAATTCAGCGATTAGTGACGAGAACAGTGCATTTATTGTCAGCAATGACAAAGAAGTAAACTCTTTGCCTAAATTATGCCCAAAACTTAACTCTGGTTTTGAGCGATTTTAAAGGGAAATGCGGGTATCTCTGCGCCATCTAGCGATCGAAATGCGCATTACATTGAATATCGCTGAGTTTGAATCCATGTTTACACGTTATAAATAACTACTAAATCCGTCTAGATCAAAAAATTCTTTTCAAAGACAAAAAGGGTCGTGTCCAGCTACGGTGACATACATTTTTTATTTGCTTAAAATATTTCGTATGACGTGTTCTTCAAACAGGGAAAAAATGAGGCAATTGTCAATTGTGATTATGTGTGAATTTTGCATTTTGAATGAAATTTCTTGGTTTTCCCAATGGTTTCTATAGTAAAAGTATGCGACCTTTCAGTCTCTTTATTTCTCTTATAACATCGGTGCCCCCTCCCCTTTTTTTCTTTTCAATTTTTGAATATATACCCTCAAAGCATTAAACTGTGAAAGTATGAAGGAAATGTCAATTGTAGGTGAGATACCCGCATTTCCCTTTAAGTTTAATTTGAACTTTTGGAGGCGTCATGTAAGAGGTCATTTTGACCTTTTCCTAGGGCAGGACCCCGAACCAGAAGTTGACCATTATCCCATAGTGCGAATTTCAGCTCACATCCGACTGAAAGAAAAACGCCATACAGGGGTATTTCAATGACCCTGAGATTTCATTTGTCTCGTTTGAATTCCAAGTGGGTTGCTGAAGTCGCTCTAGTTATTAGTTGCTTGCACCAAGGCAGCATAGGAGAGAAGTACCAGAAGTTTTTAATGGGTTTTTTTCTTCGTACTGTGAATGTTATCAAGTGCTCCACCTGCCTCTCGGGTATTCATTGCATAAACTGATAACTCAGGCGGGTCGCATGTGTGACACATTTCAAGTTTTTTTTTAATTAGGAAATGATTTTCTACCCCCCCCCCCCCCGATTTACCGATTTTCACCCATACTCGTCAGTGGTCAGCAGTTCGCCAACAGTTCACCACGAGTTCGCCACAGGTTCGTCACCAGTTCACCACTAGTCCGTCACCAAACCCTTCCCATATCTGCTTAAATTAATAATAATCACCGCCAAATTTCATTTTGATGGAATAACCTGAAATAACTGCGTTACGTATGATATTTTTATTTCACAACTGTATTTCCCTACTGACAGTTTATTTGTAAAGACAAATCCGCACTTTTCTTTGCCTCCAAAGAAACTTAAAGGTTCTAGGTAAAATGCTCTCTCTTGGTAAAATGCCCCTACCCAATCGCCACCACCACCAACCCCCCCCCCCCATCTCCCCCCCCCCCCCCCCCCGCCTGCGCGGTAGTAATTGTGACGTAAGGACTGCAGTCGGATGTGCAGAAAATAAGCACTGTAAATGTTGCGATTTCTTTTTTCGTTGCAGTGCCCAAATCCAGCAAAACATGCCGACGTCGGTTCAACGTCAATTTGAGGCTGAGACGTTGACGTGACAAAATTGAAACACTGAATCTGGTTGTAATTTTATTGTGACTGATTGCGAGCATAGATCGACATCTAATCAACGTCTCTGATACAAGGTTGAACAGACATCGGATAAGCAACGTCGGTTTGCCGTTGCTTTTGGTCGCAAACAAATCCCTCTTTCTACTACGTTTAAGGACGTTAAAATTGACGTTGTATAGACGTCTGAGTAACAATGCAACAGCAACTTCATAATGTTATCTCTCACCGGAGATGGAAGCCATGACAGGTCGCTTCGAAAATAGGCCATAACAAGGTCATAAAATATGGATATTTTAGAATCGTGCAAGTTTTTCCTCTGCCCACTTTTGAAAAATATTCATGAAAATTGACTTCATACATGTCCCGCGTTACCGGATGACCCAAGGGTACGGGTACTTAGAAGAAGAGGTGACCACAGCACCTTGTCATTGCCACTGTCAAGCGAGTGTTGTGGACTAACATTTTCCCGGTGTCTTCACAATGACAGAGAATAGACTCTGTTTCGACTTCCATTTGCAGCCTTTTCGCAATGTCAGTAGGGGGAAAACACCGTTTCTACGCCACTTAATGACGTCATACTGTCTGGACCGGAAGTGACGTCATACTGTCTGGACCGGAAGTGTTGTCTAGACCGGAAGTGAGGTGATAGGCGTAGTCATGGCAACGTGTTGTTGATATGGCAACGAAGCATGGTAACGTGACGTCATAGGCGTAGCCATAGACGTAGCCATAGGTGTAACCCTGATAACAAAGTGAGGACCCCCCCTAGGACATACTGTGTACCGACCCCCCCTCCACCCTAGGCGGCAGTCTGGACAGACCCTATGGTAAAAAGTGTGGACCCCCCCCCCCCTAGGCGGCAGTCTGGACAGACCCTATGGTAAAAAGTGTGGACCCCCCCTAGGACATACTATGTACCGACCCCCCCCCGCCCCCCCCCCCAGGATCGTGATATGGCTAACTTCAAGAATGTATAACTTTAAAACTACTTGGTTGATTTATATGAAAATTTCACTGTTTGATTCAGTTTTATGTAAAGTTTTACCATAAAGTGGTCACAGGCTATTTTCACAGCTGGCTGTATGCATAATGTGACATGCCGCCATTTTAACTGTGTAAAAAGTGAAAAAAAGTGTGATAACTTTCGTTATAGTTGGTCGATTTCAATGAAAATTTCTTCATTCGATTCAGGTTTATGTAAACTTTTGTTATAAAGTGATCATGGGCTAGTTGCGCAGGTGGCTGTATGTATTTTTACCACCATTTTAACTTTGTAAAAAATTGGAATAACTTTCGTTATAGTTCACTGATTTACATAAAAATTTCACCATTTGATTCAGTTATTTCCTGTGCTATTTCGCGGATGAATACTATTTGACTTCACCGTCAGATGTCTCTGCTGTACAGCAGTACAACTGTAAGTGAGACATTCATTTACATAAGTAAAATTCTGTTGAGTCAGCAATTTGAACAATTTTTGAACAAGTTACACACCATATTTTGATTACATGGAAGTAGTATAAAAGCATGAGTGAAACATGCCAACTAGTCAACTAGTAATACATTCTGTCAACAAGTCAACAAGTGGAGATTGTGTGACGAGAAAATACTTCACAATGTCGGCATTACTTCTTGACATATGTATGACTATGGACGACATCTTCAAAGTGAATTATACTAACTATGTATTTTCAAAGCTTCCTACTTTTGAATGGGATTGGATGCAGCAAGTGAAGAATTTACATCTGCATTGGGAAGCTGTTGGAAAGGTTATTCCAAGTGATTGTTTCATCCACTTGTTTCTACGTGACTGTGAAGATCTACATATATTATCAGCTTATGACATTGATTCAGCATTTATCAACGTGAATACAATTTGGGCAGCGGAGCTCATGTTAGTTGTAGCTGCAAGAATCATTTTACATTATGATGATGATGTTCCATTGACGACGAATGTATCAGACCTTGTTCGATTCAACCATGGACGAGTTGAAGTGAATTCAAAGCTTTGCAAGAGGTTTGAAAAGGGAGCTGACTCAGCGGATGGTTGGGTATAAAAAGGGAGTGGACTCAGCAGAGTGAAGTCATTTCTCAGCAGACAGTTGGAGGGAGTGGACGTGAAGTCATCAGTACATTGTGGCAACCATGGAGAACAAGACAAGCAGCTTTAAAATTAGTGCTAACTTAACCATTACTGTGGAGCATGGAGAATATGGGCCATTTCTACGCATCACACGTGGAGAGAGATGGTGTGCTTATTCACCATCTTTGTGGAAGATTGTGTGACAGAGCTTGAAAAATTTACGCGACATTGGCTTCAAACTATACTTAACGCAAACGAAGTGGCTTGAAGTCATTTCATACTTGGATATGCGCTATGTGAGTTTTGTGCGCATGTCACGGTTTGAAGGGAAAGAATACACGCATTACATCAACATGAATGATGGTGAATGGGAGACACTACTTCAGGAGATGGACAACATCAACTCAGCCCTATCACCATGTGAGGAATGTCATGACAAGAAAACGATCATTAAGCTGCAAAAGGATGGTCGGATGAAGGTGTCAAAGCTATCCAAGAAAAGGCTGGCTGAAGTTCAGTTGGAGAACATGAACGTACAAAATCAACTTGGACTTACCTGCGACTATTGTGGTGCTTGTGGATATGTGGAGGATTATCATTGCCACTGCCGCAAGTATAATTGCCAGTTGTGTGGACCAAACAACTTCTGCGGCAAGTGTGGAGTACTTAAAGTCAGTGAAGCAAAGTAAAAGCCCACAAGACACTGAAACAAGATGGACGCATGTTTTAAAAATGCTTATAATGACTTGATGATTGCTAAACTTGCTTGCTGTGGCACTCCAGACTATCAACTTTATCATTTGGATGCTTTTTGGGATGTTGTACATCATAGTCTTGATGTTATTGAACTGCATTCAAGATTTCTCGGAGAATGTCATAAAATTGGAATAGAAGAAGATCCTGACTTTGACTTTGATTCTGCACTTTATTCTGCTCGTACTGATGTAGAAGTATATTTCACTGTAGTTGATCATTTGAGAGATTGTTGTGAACTACAAGAAGAGGAAACCGAGCAGCTTTATCAGGTAACTTCAAAGATATAAAAACCTTTTAACATCTTTGTAACAACATAGTGAATTGATAACAATGTTTTTCTTACTAGCAAATTTAGTTTTATGTGAGTGGTTTCAACGTAAACAAAGAAAGAACATGATAGAAGAGGCAACAAATATATTAAAAGATATTTTATTACAGGAAGAAACCGACATGTCAGAATAAAACAACAGAAACAAAGTTAACATGGAGAATCTTGTGCTATTCAGTGGTCACAAGGACGTTCTTTCAAACATGTTTCCAACACGACTTGAAAAGTATGGACATGTGTTCAACTCAAGTGAAGCGTTGTATCAATATGAGAAAGCAGTTTTTCATCACCGTCCAGATATTGCTTCAGCCATTGTATCATCCAGAAATGGATATGAAGCGAAACGTATTGCTAAAGGGATAAAACCATGTCCTTTATGGCATACAGTAAAGAGAAGTAAAATGCAAGATGTTTTACAAGTCAAATGGAATCAGTGTGTATTGTTTCGCAACAAGTTGAAAGAATGTAAAGACAAAACTTTAGTTGAAGCAACGTATGATCATTGGTGGGGAGCTGGTGTGAAACAAGTGTCATCTGGATATCCTGGTCAGAATATTATGGGAAAGTTGTTAGAACTGTTGTGTGAGACTTGATGTGCAGACGTGTGAACATGTAAATTTGAAGTGTGTTAAGTGAACAACAACTGGAAAAAAAACTTGCTGAACTTGACAGACTTGTGCTACATTGCCGGAGCAGCATAACTTGACAGACTTGTACTACATTGCCGGAGCAGCATAACTTGACAGACTTGTACTGCATTGCAACATCTCACAAGACTGCATAATGGCAGACATGACACTGAGACAATATATTGTACAAAAAGCTTATTGTGAAGAAATGTTATCAGCTGTAAAAAAGTTTGCATATTTAGTCTGTCCTGCTTGTCAACATGAAGAGTGTCAAGAACATACTTGTCATGCTGCATGTGTTTATACATATTGGAATGAAGCTAAATATTACATTCATTTAGATAAAGTGTTTAGAGAATGCAAATCAACGTTGTGAGAAATATGGTGTAGATGCTATTACATTAGATGAACTCAGTCATTGGTTAGTGTTCATTGAAGACCAATGGTCTCCAGTTATTCATACCATTGTATCCATACTTGATTTGTAAAAACTTGTTAGTTAAGTTCTAAATGCATGTTAGTTAAGTGATGTTGGTTGAGTTATAAAATAAAAGCTGTTCTGTTCAGACGTGTTTTTTCATTCATCATGTCGACGTGGAAAGACAACTTGACCAATAGTTACTTCAAACCTGGACAGCCTGGAGCATTTGCTGGTCCTTACAAACTGTATCACATCTTACGAAAACATAATCAACCAGTCACATATTCACAAGTGAAGAAATGGCTACAGGATCAAGATGCTTTCAGTTTACTACAACCTGTCAAATACAGGTTCAAAAGACAACGTGTCATTACACGTGGTATTGATGATATGTGGGATATTGATTTGGCTGATATGGGAAACATAGCTCCCTATAATGATGACATACGCTTTTTACTCATTGTCATTGATGTGTTTTCCAAATATGTCTGGGTACAGCCAATACCTAATAAATCACATACCAGCGTCATACAAGCTTTCCAAAAGATTTTTCATGACACACGACGAAGACCGCGAACTCTAAGGTCTGATAAAGGAACAGAATTTAAAAACAGATGGGCAAAAGCATTTTTGAAGAAAGAAGGAATTCATGCTTATACCACAAAGAATGAAACCAAAGCCAACTTTGCTGAAAGAGTCATTCGTACTCTGAAGGGAATGATGTATCGGTATTTTCTACATAATCAAACTTACCGTTACTTAGACATTCTTCCAGACTTGGTGTACAATTACAACCATAGACCTCATGGTTCTCTTCCTAATAAATATGCTCCAGCCGAGATTCGTAAAGACAACGAATCAAAAGTGTGGAAGTATATGTATGTCGACAAACTGAAATTGAAACCGAAGAAGAAGAAGTACAAATTTAACATTGGCGATCATGTTCGCATTTCTCACATTAAATACGTTTTTCAACGAGATTATCACATCAAATGGACGCAAGAAGTCTTCATTGTCACACATCGTTGTAAGAAGCAAGGAATACATTTATATCGTGTGAAAGACTTTTTAGACGAAGATATTGATGGACATTTCTATGAAGAAGAACTGCAGAAAATGACCAAAGATATTGAATCTATTTATAGAATTGAAAAAGTCTTGAAAACACGTAAAAGGCGAGGAGGTGTGAAAGAATTATTTGTCAAGTGGTTAGGTTGGCCAAACAAGTTTAATAGTTGGGTGAAAGAAACAGACATTCAAAAATGAAGCATCCATTTACATGTTTGGTCTCTGGACCAACAGGCAGTGGCAAAACGTCTCTGGTGAAGGAAATTCTAGAACAAAAGTTGATTAGCCCTCTCCAAAAAGCATTTTATGGCTTTATGCAGCAGATCAGCCTTTGTACAAGGGAATGAAAGGCGCGGAATTTTACCAAGGCATTCCAGATAACATTGAAGAGCGCTTTAACCCGAAAAAAACCAAACTTACTTATCATTGATGACTTAATGACGAAATGTCATAGTGATGAGCGTATAACACGTCTCTTTAGTGTTGGCAGCAGTCATCAAAATCTAAGCATTATCTTTATTGTGAATAATTTATTCCATCATGGGAAAGAGATGCGAAATATTAGTTTGAATACACATTATATCATTCTGTTTAAAAATCCTAGAGACAGTCAACAAATTAGTACATTGGCGCGGCAAATGTATCCTGGAAGATCTCAATTTCTCATAGAAGCCTATCAAGATGCTACAAGCAAACCTCATGGTTATTTATTCATTGATTTAAAACCAAAGACAAATGATCAACTACGTATTCGTACAGGCATTTTACCAAAAGATACACATTATGTATATATTGATAAAGCAGTGTATGAACAAGAACCAACTCATTTGACCATTCGCAGTCAAGATGTCTAAACATATTCGAGCGAACCAACCGTTTCTTCATTTGCTTGCACGCAGTGGGCCTAAACGACGCAAATCCTTGCTACTGCAAGCTACAAAAGAGGAATTAACAAGCTTGTTTGAAATTTGTTTGAATATATTGCAAGGACATTTACCCTTAAGCTCAAAACGGTATAAGGAATTTAAACGTGAACGTCATACGCTACGTACTCTAGCAGATAAGAAGATATCCCTTCGACGAAAAAAGAAGTTGATTAATCAGAAAGGAGGATTCATTGGAGCTATTGCTAGATTGGCTCTCATTCCTGAATATGAATACAAACTGTTATTAGAAAAGAAAAATGATATTAAAACAAAAGTCAATACACTTTTACGTGGGAAACGATCACGTGAAAAGGCTATAGAAATGTCTCAACTTCTTGGCCGTCATTTACGAACAAGTCAGTCTAGGCAAAAGCCCTCATCATCATCACCTGAAAAGCCAGAAAAGCTAGTGTTAAGTCATTTTCAACCTATCTATCATGGAAAAGTAACACAACTTTTAGCCGAACTGAAGAAACATGGTGTAAAATGGACAGAGAAGAATGAACTTGTGTTGAAAACGGGCGATATTATCACAAATTCCAACATGGTTGATTTCATGAAAGAAGCATTGGTGGCGACAAGAAGAAAAGAACGAGCCATACCACCACATGGTTGGCATCCATTTATCCAGGAAATTGTAGATGCTAATATTCCAAAAACAATGTTTAGTAAAAAGACCACTCGTGACGACATTTCAACAGAAATGAAACAACGTCAACAAAGACAGTTTCCTGAAGGATGGGAAAATTTTTAACATGGCTGAAAGAGCTATGTTGTTGTTATTGGCGGCAAGAAGATAAACCAACTATTCCTGTGAAGATCAGATGTACAAGTACTTGTTGTGAAGGAGAAGTTATAGACCATGTAGATCATCATCATGATGTAAAAGAGGATGAGACTTTGCATACTTGGGCGAATGGCGCGCGCTATCGTGAAGTATATAGACAACGTCAACGCACCTATACCATTTAGTTCCCATCATGGAGTCGAGTAGTTTTTACATTACTTTGCCTAGCAATGCTAGCATGAACTATTCTCCCAACAACAAGGCTTCGAATTACCAAATTCGTATGCCTCGAACCATTTATTTGAACGGAAAATATGAAGTGGCTTTAGCTGAAATTCAATATCCACATACATGGACAACGATGAGACATGGCATGGACTATTCTATTCAGTTTCGACAACAACCACTGATAGATACACTTGACACTATCAATATTCCCTATGGCTACTATAGATCCATACCAGAGATATGCCAGGCAGTGAATGAAGAAGCGACTAATTCTATGAAAGATGATCTTGAAGAAGCTATTCGGATAAAGCATGATAAAATTAGACGACGTGTGTTTCTATTTCTAAATTATGGCTTTGAAGTGTCCTTTTCCGCTGGATTAGCTGGGATTTTAGGATTTATCCCAGATCCCAGATCAATGGTATACTATCGTGAAATTTTAAACGCTTTTGGCTTGAGGCAACATGTAGCACAGTCTACTCATCAATGTGGTCATATTTTAGATCACATCCTCACAAGACAAGTAGATAATCTTTCGCCAACAATCCCTGTTGTAGCGAATCTCGTCACTGATCATTGTTTGGTTTACTTTGACATCCAGCTTATAAATCAGCAAAAGCCAATAACACTTTCGTCATACCGCCGTATAAACAAAATTGATGTGCAAAATTTTAGGGAGGACATTAAGCAAACTGAAATGTTTCGGAAATTTGAAGAAATGGACCTTGATTTATTGGTTTCTAGTTATAACAATGAACTACGTACCTTGCTTGATAAACACGCCCCACTTGTTCATCGTAAGTCAAAGACGACGCGTAGTGAGCCATGGCAAAATGATGAAACTCGTGCTGCGCTGTCTCGGATGCGAGCAGCCGAAAGAAAACTGAACAAAACGCATTATGATGTGGATAGATCCAACTACTTTGCATTGCGAGAAAGTTACAGGAAACTGGCTGATACGACTAGTTCATTGTACTATTGTGACCTAATTGAACAATGTTCTGACCAAAAGCAGCTGTATAAAACAGTCCATGGAATTATGCATAAAGAACGACAAAATCCATTACCCGACACAGACTCTCCTGCTGCCCTAGCAAACAATTTCAATGAATACTTTAAATCCAAAATTGACAATATCAGAGCCACATTTGAGTGTGACGATCTTGATCCTTTCACGTTTGACTGTCCTTTTCAAGGAATCCCTTTATGTCATTTCCGCGAACTCAGTATGGATGACATACACAAAATTATAATGGAATCAGCCCCCAAGTCATGTGACACTGACCCTATCCCTACATGTTTATTGAGGAAATGTATAGATGAGTTACTCCCAATCATAACAAGAATTGTAAATCTGTCAATATCTACGTCCACATTTCCAACTCAGTTTAAAGAAGCTTTGGTCCAACCCCTTCTAAAAAAACCCGGGCTCGAAACAATTCCTAAAAATTATCGGCCTGTGTCAAATTTGGCCTTTGTCTCCAAAATAATAGAAGAAGTTATCTGCCAGCAACTAGTGCACCATTTAGAAATTTTCAGGTTAGATGAGAAATTCCAATCTGCTTACAGAAAGTATCATAGTACAGAGACAGCTCTAATTCGCCTTTTCAATAACCTACTGGTCCAGCTTGATAACAAACAGGCAGTCTACCTGGTATTTTTGGACTTGTCCGCCGCCTTCGACACAGTAGACCATGATATTTATCTTCAACGGTTACAGCGCTCTTTCGGTGTCGAGGGCGATGCGTTAGGCTGGATGTCATCCTATTTATGCGATCGCAGTGCGCGGGTCAAGATTGGTAGTGTTCGATCTGACGCTATTTATTTAGAATGCGCACTTCCACAAGGATCCAAAATAGGCCCCAAAGGTTACTCTCAATACACCAAACCACTCGGTCCGCTCATCAAGGCTCGAGAAATAGTGTATCATTTCTATGCAGATGATTCGGGACTGGAAAGAGGTTTCAATCCTCGTTCGTCAGCAGATCAGCTTGCAAACCTTACCGAGGTTAAAGGTGTGATTACCGACATTGGAGCCTGGATGAGTGCTAATAAACTTAAATTGAATAAAGAAAAAACCGAGTTTCTAATTATTGCAAGCAAGTATAATGAGCAATTCATCGAGGTCGATCAGTTGTGCTTGGACAGCGAATGTGTTCCGCGCTCTGATACTGCACGTGCACTTGGTGTAATGATTGATTCATCTCTCACTTTGGAGGCCCATGTGAGCTCAGTCATTCGCATATGCTATTACTACCTGCGATGGATTCGAGACGTCAGGCCCAGATTAACGGAACATGCTGCAAAGACACTAGTCCACGCTTTGATTATCAGCCGCTTGGACTACTGTAACAGTTTGTTGATTAATCTCCCGAAATGTCTTCTTGGGCGGCTACAACGGATACTCAATCATGCAGCTCGTGTGGTAAAACTGTCGCATGAAGAGTCCACTCGTGATAAACTGATCGCTCTTCATTGGTTGCCGATTGTACAACGTATCATGTTTAAAGTTGCCTTAATTACGTATAAAGCCCTTAATAATCAAGCACCAGCATACATTAGAGAGATACTTACGCCTTACGTTCCAGCTCGTCGTCTCAGGTCGTCTGACCAAAGTCTACTAGTTGAGAATAGGACTAACCAGCGCTATGGTGACAGGGCATTTCAAAATGCAGCCCCGAGATTGTGGAACTCGTTGCCTTTGGAAGTGCGAATCGAAAAGGATATTTTAGTGTTCAAGAAATTATTAAAAACTCATCTTTTTAGACTAGCATACTATAATTAGTTCCGTGATATGCCGATCTAGTCACTATAATTGTAAGGATTTGATGTGAGACATTTCAGTTTTAACAACTTTTGTGATAGTGTTCAAAATTTCATTCAGTATACAAACACTTTTCTAGTCACTGATTCTTCTGTTATGCATAATTTTTAAGTTATGATTCTTCTATTCAGTAAGTATGTAATTACTGGTATTTTAGATATTGTTGCGCTTAGGGTTAAATCCATTGTAAGCGCATTATAAATACGTATAATAATAATAATAATAATAATACTGAAACATGTACAGCTGACCATAAAGCGGATGTGAAACAGGGATTTTATACACTTTATGTGTATTGTAGCATTTGTGAACCACAAGTTGTTGGTGATTATTATGTTCCCTTACTACGTTCTGTTGGAATACAAGGCCATGATGGCGACATTGTTATGAAAACGTACGGCGAACCGCATTATGTTCCTGTAAACACGTCCAAATTTGACGTGATAGAAATGAATATTAAGGACGACACAGGCTATAATGTTCCATTTCAAACTGGAAAGGTGATCTGTAAACTTCATTTTCGACCAAAAGCAATATGAAAGCTTATACACACGATCCGTCTGCATATCGCAACCATTTTCTTCGTCAAGTGGGCGGGGAATTACCAGGATTTAAAGGAGCGCGAATCCAATATGGCGATGGTATTGGTTCAATACTGGGATCATTGGCTCGCAAAGCTATTCCACTACTTAAGGCTGGGGCTAAGATCGTTGCGCCACATCTTAAGAAGGCTGCAAAGAATGTCGCGAAAGATGTTACTGGCCGAGTAGCAGAACGTGTGTTTGGTGAACAAAAGCGCGTGCAACCGACGAAAAACAGCCAGACGGATAACATCAAAACATCGCATAGATATTTTTAAAATCATGTCTCTCATTCATAATCATTCGTGTGAATGTAGTCTTTCTCCATTGGAATGGTTTCACGTACCACCAACGCAAACTGCTGTAGAGAAAAGTTATAATGTTGACTATCAACCACTTACAAGCATTAGAGAAGGCGCTCCAATAGAATTCTACATTCCTGCGAGTACAGAAGAATATCTGGATTTAAAGAACAGCAAACTTCATATTGTATGTCGCATTCTAAAGGCCGATGGAACAGCTTGTGGCCCAGATGATAATGTCTCTTGCATCAATGATGTGTTTAATGGGTTATGGTCCAATATTGAATTGTTTCTGAATGATCGTTTGGTTTCGCATAGCAACAATACTCATGGTTATACCAGCATTATCTCTCATCTCATCCATGATTCGGAAGAAAGTCTGCATTCTGAGCGCTCTATGCGTCTCATGTACAAGGATACTGCTGGGTCAATGAATAGTTATGAGGTGAAAAGACCTAATCATGAACAATATGTATCCGGGTTTCATGTCAATGCTGACGGTGGTGACTTGGCTGAGCAAGGAAACAATGGCTTACATCATCGTTATTTACATACACGTCTTAGCCGTGATTTTATGCTCACAGGTGGTTTAAGGATAGATTTGTTTGAGCAGGATCGTTATCTTCCGAATGGCATCAGTTTGAAATTGCGTTTCCATAGACAAAAAGATGACTATGTATTGATGGCTGCAGATAATACCTATAAGGTAGAAGTGAAAGAGGCATTTTTAATCATTCGCAAAGTGAGGGTGAGTCCAGGTATTCAGTTAGGACATACAGATGCATTGATGAAAAGTCCTGCCAAGATCATCATCACTAGAAAAGAATGTAAAGTCTTAGCTATTCCAGCAGGATTTTAGTCTTTTGTGAAAGATAACATCTTTTTGGGTCAATTACCAAATCGTATTGTCATTGGTCTGGTTTATAATGAAGCCTTTGGTGGATCAGTATTGAGGAATCCATATGATTTCAAACATTTTGATCTGGACTATATGCAACTGTACACGGATGGTGAACCAGTTCTATCCAAACCTCTCAAGCTTGACATTACACAGAACAAATACCTGGACGCTTTTGAAACGCTTTACAAATCGTTTGATCGATTGAATGGTGAGAAGAGTTCCATTATAAAACGGGAAGATTGGCCTAGAACTTTGCTACGGCTTTGCCACATACCATCAATGTCATTGTCTATGCTGAATTTGACAACATTATTGAAATAAGTGCAAATCGCAGCATCCAATTCGACTACCAGTCATGAACACGAAGCAGATTGATGCCATATTGAGTCATGATGTCATGACCAAAGACTTATTTCAAGGCGTGTTTGCCATGGACCAGTTACCATCTTTACAACGCGGTGCCTATGTGATCAACACAGACGATCAAGATGAACCAGGAGAACATTGGGTGGCAGTGTATTATGATAAAGACCCTGCAGAATATTTTGACTCTTATGGACTGTTACCTCTCGATGATCGTTTAGACATGTTTTTAAGAAATGACTATATGTATAATTCCATATCATTACAAACCCCAATATCATCGTCATGTGGTTTTTATTGTGTATATTATATATGGCATAGAGCTCGAGGTCAGAGTATGTTTGATATTGTGAATATATTAAAAAGAAAGGATGGTGATTTTATTGTAAAGGATTTTGTATATAGACATTATTAACCCCTGTTTTATTTATGGAGCAGTTAAGTTGTAGTTAAGTTGTTGTTGTTATATTAGTTAAGTTGTTGTTATATTAGTTAAGTTGTTGTTGTTGTTAATTGTTAAATAAAACAAACCAAGTTTCAAACAACTGTCTTGTTTATTGTGTTCTATTTACAAACTTTTATTTACAAACACTATTTACAAACACTATTTACAAAGTTGACAAAGTTTACAAACATTATTTACAAATTCTTAACTACAAACGCTATTTACACTATTTACAAATTCTATTTACACTATTTACAAATTCTATTTACACTATTTACAAACTTTTATTTACAAATTCTTAACTACAAACACTATTTACAAAGTTTACAAACACTATTTACAAACTCTTCATTAATAAAGTCTATTTACACTATTTACACCATTAACAATCATATTCATTTTTCAATACATTCATCAATGAATGCCATTCGTCAGAATTTAAATTGATATAGGTATCATAGACATTATACCCGTATTTGTAAATGCTATGAAAGCTGACATAACGCACATCACAAAACTTTATCACTTTCACAGTAACATGTTCAGACAGTTTCAGTTCATATCCTTCTTCCAAGTTCATCAGCCGCATCAACCGCATAGGCTGTGTCAGCTCAATGAATTTGGTACCCCGCATAAGTTGTATTCCATGCTCTTTGAATTCAAGCGTCAGGTTCTTTCCAATCCAATGCTTGCAACAGCGCGTTCCATTCCACTGTGCTGAGGGTGATGATGTCGTAGTGTTCTGTAAGCTCGTCATGTTGGCGAAATTGTACAAACACGTCTAGACAGTTCTGAATCACACGCACTTCTATATCATTTGAAAGGTGAAGCAGAAAGCCGGGTATTCTCAACTTGTCTAGATGATCCTTCAACACGGATTGTTCGTCAAGCGATAGTATGATAAACTTTCCAAAATGTCGTAGCACAATATCATCACATAAGTTTCTCATGTATGAGAATCCATATGTAATGGGTTCATAATCTAACAAATAGTCTTCCATCTTTTATACTCGGATGATGTTGAACAGTGGATGTTGTATAGCTTCTAGGAATCGTAAGACTGCGTGCCAGTTCTTGATATCAAAGAGGATCAAATCTGTATATGGTGTATCTGGCACAACTCCCTTATAATCCTTTGGATAATCCTGTAAAAGATTTCTACAGATTTCTACACGTATGTTAGAATCATATTCAGCCACCGTCACTTCCACTTTATTTTCAAGTCTACGTTTAAACCCATGTTCAAGTGGTATGTTTTTAAAGTCTCTCCACACTTCAGGTTTAAACCGATGATAACTTGTCTGAGAACCTAGTATCACTTCATTCCTCTCATTTACAGTAAGGTAAACACCACCGTTCAGCATGAGTGCATTCATGATTGTTACCTTGTTATGACTTGTCGTCCTGTCTGCAAGGCCTTTTATCCACTTCTTTCACCTGCTTCTTCAACATTTTCCATTCAGGTATTGTCAGCAAGATACCCTTTTTCGTCGGACGGTTTTTTCCAGTCCCCTCATCTCTGAGGTATTTGCGAATGTTTACCACGCCTTCATTACTTTGTTTCATAATCTTGATATACTTTCCATTGCCTAGAGAAAGCATTCCATCCCACGACTGTGGTGTTGGTGCTATCTCCACTTTTAATTTCTTGATGGTAGTATCAGGATGTTTCACATTCATGTCTTTGACTGTATCAGCAAGAGTATCCATATCCGTTGTTGCAGATCTTTTCCGATTCATGTTGACGCTTCAGTGTTCACACCTCAACTAACTCTAAAGTTGAAGTGTCTCCCCCTTATATACTGTAATGCGAATGCGCCAACGTTGAATAGCCATCACTCATCACATATCGCTTGTCATCAAAGGGAGAGAGAGCCACTTTCCTCAACTTCTCCGAGAAAATCTGGTGGTCATGACTGCGAATGATGTGTCCTGTGGTCATCGTTTGCGTTTGATTGAACAAACTGTCTCTATACTGCTGATGTTTCATCCGTCTTTGACACGCGCGAGTGATACCTTTGGCCGTACGTTTTTCTTTCCCACCATATATCATACTGTACATTTTCGGTCGAAGTCCAACAAACTCTTCTATGGGAATGCCCACCGTCTCATCTTTCATTTTCCCAAGCACTTTCTTGTTCGCGTTGGAATGCAGGAAATGATCTGGGGGATAGTCACTTGTGTCGAACAAGTCGGCATCTTCCTGCATGTCTTTGTAGATATCGTCCGTTTCTATGCCATAACATAGACTGTCGGTGTCGCTGAACAAGAGTTTGGCGTCGGTATACTTGGTCATGATGTAGTTGTAATGAAAGTGGAACATGAGCACCTTGCTGAGGTCGAGAATGGTGAAGCCGACTTGAATGGGTTTATCAAGAAGCAGATCCACTTTGCGCAAATGTACCGCGGTTAAATCTTCGTTGAAAATTCTAAATTTGTGGAAGGAAGGTTTAGCCACAAGTTTCTTGAACCGCTTTTCCTGGTGAACAAGTTCCACATTCATGCGTTTTCTCACATTTTCCATGGTTTTACCAAACACAGAGTTGTTCATCAATTTGAAAAAGTCTTTCTCAAACGGGTTCTTGGCCAACTTTCTCTTTTCCGTGTTCAAGGAGATGTATTTTGCCAACCATTTGCTCTGTGCAAACATGATGGCACGATGCACCCTCGTAACTTTCAATCCCAGTGAGACATATTGCTGTAAATTTCTATAATGAAGCACATATGTCTTCTTGTCACACAAGTTTGGAATGAGCTTTTCACTAGGTTTGCCTTTCATGTTTAGATCTTTCCGCAGCTTCTGACTATGTTTTGACAATTCTCCCACCTTCACACATTTCCGTTCTGGAGCCACTGGATAGTGATTATGACGATCATGGATTGAATATGGGTATTCCAAATCCACTTCTAAAATGTATCCAATCTCGTCATCTTCATCCACATCCATAAAGTCAATGGATTCTGGCTCGCTCACCCACATAAATCCACTTTCCGGCATGCTTTGCGACATGGCCCAGCCATACAAGTTGTTTGCATCCAGGTACGTCAAGTAGTTGGTTGGTTTCGTGGGATCGTAATCTGCTACGTAGGGGTTATTTGCTTTCGCATACTTGTGTGTGATGACAGATATTCCTCCATGTAGACCTTGTTCAACCATTTGGTACATGTCAATGTCGTTGATCAATTCCAATTTCACCTTTGTCGCTTTCAACATGGCATCCCAGGACAGTCCTGGCGCTGTATAGTAGTGAGCAGGATCCAATTCATACGTGTTGAGACATACGTAACGAAAGTTTTCAAACACGTCAGCCAGCAGCAACACATCTGATTTCAGGTACAAGTCATGGTATTCAAAAAATGTAGTACAGTGGAATGTCTCCCACACCTTCTGCGCATGCGCATAATCCTCATCGCTAATGTCTTCTTCACTGAGTAGACTGTAAAACTTGTCTTTGGACGGCAGTTGTGTTTCAGCAAACTTGGATGGCTCGTCCACGTAATCATAAGGGTACACTCCCTTTCTCAACAGTAAATCTTGTTGGTCGCTATCGTGAATGTGTGACGTCATGTTATAAAAGTTGTCTTTCCCTTCTGCCGCCAGGTTGGATACCAACTTCTGTAGAGAAGTACTCATGAACTGATAACCGTCTGTAAATTTCAGATTGCTCATGGTGAATGCAATATATTTCTCAACGGTGTTGGGAATGACTGTAATCGTCTCATTTTTTAACTTTCCAATTTCTTCCATGATCATATGGCTGTCATAGCCTCGTAAATTGTGGAAAAAGACAGGAATGATGAAAGAATCTTTATCTCCCTGCTGATCTTTTCTAAGTCGAAATTGCAAATAGCATTCACTATGTGCAGCTCCACGGTATTTGCCATTGATATGGTCATGATCTCTCACATGATCTGCTCCTAGAGGCTCATGACAAATGTAGCAATCTGTGGCGTTCTTATAATGCTCTTCATCTTCACGAGTCATGACCATTTTCTTTGGCTGTAGCAAGCCATGCACAATACGATCACGCTCATTCACCATATGGTCTAAAAAGACTTTCACAGCATTATCTCCTCGATACATGACTGGGGCACGTGTATCATACTGGCTGACAACCACATAGGCAAAGCTGTTTGGACGATGATGCTGATACTTGTCTCCTTCATGTTTTTTCGTGAAACATTCAAAGTCTGCATAAATGACAAACGGCGCTCGCTGTTGTTTGGCTACATTCTTAAACTTGATGAAGGGTTCCTTGGGGAATGATAAACGTTGTGCTCCATGCTTGCCACACACTTCACGATGCTTGTTTAACAGATCTTGTCGCATAAACCCGTGAAGACAGTTGAAACAATAAAAAGTTGTATGCTTATACTTTGATCGATAAGCAATCAGTCTGCTGAAATTCTTGATGAGGCAGTAATGCCTTGTCTTGTCATTGCTAATCAAAAGCAAGTTGATTTCTCTCGCGCTGGTGTTTCGACTCAGTTGTATGGGAACAACTACATCATGTTCATATGCAAACACGTTAATGGATACATCATTCTCCTTTTCAAACTTTGGAATGTCTGTAATCGATGTGGGAAATGTCATGCCTTCTACCTTCAATTCGTTCTCAAATGGTGTGTAATGACTCACACGATATGGGTGTTGATGATAATGGTGAGGGTGAAGGTGAGCCAGTACAGACCATAAGAAGCACTTGTTGTCTTTATTCTGAATGTTTAGCACCGCCTTTGTACTCTTTACTTTCTTCGGTAGTGGGATAAAGCTGCTTGCTTCCAGAGGCGCTGACGTAGCTGTATGCACTTCAATGAATAATATGTTATCCAACACCCAGCCAGAGCCTTGTCGCTCATGTTCATCAAACCTGGTAAACAATTCTTTATGGGCTTCTGGTAAGTCCTTCTCAATATCTGCTGGATTGTATGCTGCATATGTCGGACTACTGATGAAGGCATTATCCACCTGTTCTACCATCACGCCTTCAGCATTTGGTGTCATTTTCTTGAAGCGTGCATGTACCACAATGTACCATTTCATGCCATGGTTTAACGTCTCTAGCAAATGTCTCTTAATCCGGTTCTCTTGTTGTCGCATTTCAAGTAGCAAATCCGATCCATCTTCAGGCTCAAACCGTCTTTCCTGTGCGTTTTCGCCAAGACTCACTCTTCTGCCTCTGCCTACTTGTACCGTCTTTTGTTCTTCCAACGGTATACATGCATGTGTCTCAAATGCATCCAAAGATGGAAATATTTTGATGCATTTACAGCAGAGGACTGGATCAGGTCTTTCAACACCATCTTGTAAGGTCTTTCGTCTCTTGGCTTCAATCTGCTCAACAAGCTCTTCACGAGCACGTTTCAACTTGGCTGGTTTACATCTATGTGCCACGAACACTTCTAGAGATGGAAATGTCACATCACAATCATGACAGTAGACTGTTGCCATCGTTGTTGCTGTTGCTGTTGCTAGAGCTGAAATGAAGTAAAATATACGTTTCACTCTTCCTTTTATACCACTTGGATGGTGTGTTAACTCAGCAGAATTTATATCACTTTGATGTAATCAAAATATGGTGTGTAAAAAATGTTAAAATTGCTGACTCAGCAGAATTTATCACTGGTTGACATGTTTCATTCATGCTTTTATGCTACTTACATGTAATCAAAATATGGTGTGTAACTTTTCAAACGTGTTTAAAAATTGTTGACTCAGTAGATAGTTGCTTGATATGAATGTCTCACTTACAGTTGTACTGCTGTAAAGCAGAGACATCTAGCGGTGAAGTTAAATGGTCTGCTAAATGGTATTCATCCGCGAAGAACTACTGTAAACTGAATCAAACAGTGAAATTATCATGTAAATCAGTCAACTATAATGAAAGTTATCACAATTTTAAATTAAAATGGCGGTAAATATGCATACAACATGCTGCACAAATAGCTCATGACTACTTTATAACAAAAGTTTACATAAAACTGAATCAAACAGTGAAATTTTCATGCAAATCGACCAGGTATAATGAAAGTTATCGTTTACAAAGTTTCAATAAGTTTCAATTAAGCAAATAACCAAAGTTTCTTTATAAAGTTTGTTTACAAAGTTTCAATTATGCAAATAACTAAAGTTTGTTTACAAAGTTTGTTTACAAAGTTTTAATTATACAAATAACTAAAGTTTGTTTACAAAGTTTGTTTAAAAAGTTTGTTTACAAAGTTTGTTTACAAAGTTTTAATAACTAAAGTTTGTTTATAAAGTTTGCTTGCAAAGTTTGTTCACAAGGTTTGTTTACAAATCTTGTTTATAAAGTTTCAATTATGCAAATAACTAAAGTTTGTTTGCAAAGTTTGTTTATAAAGTTTGTTTACAAAGTTTGTTTATAAAGTTTGTTTATAAAGTTTGTTTATAAAGTTTCAATTATGCAAATAACTAAAGTTTGTTTACAAAGTTTGTTTATAAAGTTTGTTTACAAAGTTCACTTTTGTTTAAAATGTTTCAATAAACACTTACCGAAATGGTTGTCACTGTTGTTGTCTGGTGCTCATCCCTTATATACCACTGTGATGTGATCCAATTGTTGTCTGTAACTTTTGCTTCCTTGCTCCACTCACCGATATGACTGTCACTGCTGGATGCTCATCCCTTATATACCCCTCTGATGCAACTTAAGCTGACTTGACAGGATGTTGCTCGCAGGGGAGGAGGGGGGTGGGGGGGTCCACACTTTTTACCATAGGGTCTGTCCAGACTGCCGCCTAGGGGGAGGGGGGGTCAGTCCCGACTGCCGCCTAGGGGGGGGGGGGGGTCAGTCCCGACTGCCGCCTGGGGGGGGTCCTCACTTTGCTATCAGGGTTATGCCTATGGCTACGTCTATGGCTACGCCTATGACGTCACGTTACCATGCTTCGTTGCCATCACAACAACACGTTGCCATGACTACGCCTATCACCTCACTTCCGGTCCAGACAACAATTCCGGTCCAGACAGTATGACGTCACTTCCGGTCCAGACAGTATGACGTCATTAAGTGGCGTAGAAACGGTGTTTTCCCCCTACTAATGTCGATTAGATGACGGATAATCGACGTCTATCCAACGTCCGCAATGAAAACTGTCTGGATACCCTCTCCAGGTGGCGTTTATGTAACTGTTCTTAAATTAGTTGGAAGTGAATGCTTCTTCAAGGATCCTCTATTATCGAATTTCTTTTTTAGTGATCAGAAAAAAACTCGTTTCTGGATATTTTTACTTCAAAAAGGCCCAATTCATACTGATATTAAGAGCATATGTTTCTAAAATTTTGACTGAATTGTTTCATCATTAAGCCTGGAAAGCCAGCAAAAGAAATAATTGATTTTTTGTTTGTTTTGTTGGGTTTTTTTCCCTTTATTTCTATAGCAACAGATGCACATGATACTAATATTCATCTTCTAACATTGAGTATCTCGGGAACCATTGTTTCTCCTGTTTCGCTACAAAATAAATAGTGAAAGCTTTTTCTTTTTTGTCAAGAACGCTTAATATAAAGCCATCATGACAACACTCTAAGCATACCCGGGGGGGGGGGGGGGGGGGTGGGGATGCTCACGCACCAACTGGTTACCACGTGTGTGCATTATTCTTCAAAACAATTCTAAACGTTGACTGCTCTCTCTTTCTCTTTTCTCCGCGTTGCTGCTGAAATGGACATGTATTGAATTAGTACATTATTGACACTTGGCAAGTCAAAGACTTGCAAAGTTTGTAATGAAATTGTGCGGAGAAAACGTTTCGGACCTTGGCCATGCTGGCTATACTGAAAATACTGACCTTAGGACCCCTAAATTTCTCATATATGTAATGCTTCATCTGAAGTTGTGCATCTCGCTTTTTCTTTTTGCTTTTTTTTTTATTGTCATGATCAAAACGCAAAGCCAAAAAAAGAAGGGTTCATTTTATTTATCAAGACATCGAACGCGTAAAATCTGCAGCAACATTTGCACAAGCTCTCGCAGCTGCCAACAGCCCGACTGTGCATTACATAAATGATGTGTGTTTTATTTGCACGAGTCAAATAGCCTTTGGTATGCTTGTGTTCGTTTTATAAGAGCGACGCGTGAATGCAAAATCTTATACCTGCAAATCACCACACAAATTATAAACAGATAGTATTTTTGAAACATGCCTAAAATTGCTAGGTTGCACCCCTCCCCCCACCGCCTTCTTAACCGCCCTGGTGAAATATAAGCAATGGACCCGGTAGATCCATGCTCTCTCAAGTTTACTCGCGTGTTTTACGGCATTGCACAGACGTCGAAATATCGTTGTTATTACATCTTTCACTTTTGTACTTTACACAACAAAAAAATCGCTTGAAAAGTTTATTTATTCTAGATGGGATATGACCCTTGGGCAAAGGGGTCTTTTAACACGCGGCGATGATTTCCAAGAAAAGTACCAAGGTCGCATTTACTATGTATTTAAGGTTTTTTTTAACCTTATATATAAACTATGTCATGAAAAAGACGTAGTAGGACGAGTCGACGATTGTGGAACGCGCGGTATTTCCTGTGACAGTGTGCAAGTAGAACACACAAAGTCCGTGAATGACCACGCACTTTCTGTGGATTCCTCTTCTTTTTTTCTTCTTCTTTTTTTTTTTATTGTGGAAGCACGTACAAAAGAGAGCGTAGCTGCGCATACTTTCATTGTTTATTTTTGAGTGTGTGTGTGTGTTGGGGGGGGGGGGGGGTCAGACGGCCATTAGGATAAGTTTAACACTCAAGTTATGCTTGGATTAATCAGAATTCGAATTTTTAATTTGAGGGTTGGGAAACAGAAAAGCCCGCAGACGCTCCCTCCCCCCCCCCCCCCCCTGCTCCCGAGAACCGCCATTAGAACGTTTATCATCTCTGGCATATCCAAATAGTTTTGAGGGGAAAAGACCCCAAACCGCAGAAATTGTGCCTCACCAAATAGACAGCCTTTATGCACTTGTCGTTTTGTTAATGAGGAATCAATAAAAACACAGTTTTAACCCGGGTTACTGTCTGATGCCGTTGTGAAAACGACTTGGCCGCAGTCAACTTACAAGCGTCGCCTTGCAGAGCAGCATACACACTCGGAGAAGAAAAGGCTGCCATTTCGGCTTTTCTACTTCTACACATCACATTGTTTAGCGTCGCTGGAAGGAGTGCATGCAGTACTGAATACTCGCGGTGGGAATACTGCACACGTTTAAAAGGAGCTTTGGATAACCTGACAAATCGGTAAGTAATTGAATTTATAATTTCTTTTATTAAACTGAGCGAAGTTCTTGCGCAAACATTTTGAAAGTAGTTTTTATGCAGTTTGTGGAACTTCCATATTGCGTCGATGAATGGCCATTTTATGTTGCTTTGAAATCCATTTTACCGTTTATTTAACACTTGGCAAGACGAAGTATTGAAGTTTTTTTTTTTTTTTTAGGGAATTTTATTGTGCACAGAAGTATTCGAGTATGCGCTGCGTTGGCATAAACTATAAGGAACACTTACAATACAATATATATATGAGTTATATGCTTTGGTTTTAGGGCACCCGTGAGATTTTCATCGTTTTTTTTTTTTTTTTTTTTTTTTTTTTTTTTTTTTTTTTTTGTCTTTACATTCGCTTGTCATTTTTTCGTCATTTTGTCATCACAACTCAGCAAAAACTACTGGTCCGATTGACACCAAACTTTGGAATTATACTTTGCGATCTTGACAAAGGAAATTTGTGATGAAACACGGAATTTTTTATTTTTCATCTCACCAGTTTGGATCTACTTTAGCCATTTGTTCTCCTCTCCCCTCGTAGCGTATGGAGTCGTGAACCTGCCCATATGCTTGAACACCATAGACTTAAGAGTTAAATGCTCAAAGTTGATAAATTCATGCACCTGCTGGTGGTTGGGAACCTTCGGCATAATCATGAGCTTTGACTGGGCATAAAAAATTGCATTTTGGAAAGCTGAAAGTCACTGAATTTACAACAGCTCTCCCTGTATTCCCACCCCACTGACTCGAGCGCATCGGCTGGAGATGTGTTAGCTAGGCTACTCGGAGTTACACCCCGCCCGGACCCCTCCCCCACTTCCTTAACACAACCACCCAGGCAGACGCATTCCTGTCATTTGCTTGGCATAGTTTTGTGACCCGCTTGGCACTTCTGGTAGGTCCAACTGGCACTGTTTTGGAACTATTGAATCTTTTTTTTTTTTTATAAAAGAGGAAATAGTACATCTGACATAAATTCCACTTTCAGATAAACTGTTACAGGAATGTGAAAGGTCGTGACCTATGACATGCTTCGTCAAGAGACCAGAAGCCTCCCACCAGCTCTATCCCGCAATGCGCACATTGAAAATAGATCAAAGTTGTTACTATAATTTATGGTATTCCGTGGATGTCCGGGGATTACTTAGCCGAAACTTATTTAATCCCAAGAATTGTATTCTGGCTGGGAAAATGGAAATGACTGACGCGTAATAAACTCTTCTGAAGCACTGCTTTTTCGGTGTAGCACTTGAATAATTTAGCGCGGCTTCAGAAATTATTGCGGTTTTTGTGGTATTATTATATAACTGAACCAAGCACGTTGCTCCATAAATAAAACAATTCAGTGTTTGTGATTGATAATATGTAGGTTATATATAAATCAAACTTCGAGGGTTTTCCAGCTGGGACGAAATCTTTAAAGATATGGCGTTAGTTTCTCGGGTAATTTCCATTTTTGCGACAAATATCACGCGCCCTGGCCATTGGCGTTTCCATGGCTAACTTCACTTCTCAGACTTCCATGGGGCGGGCCTGAAATTCCGTGGCCAACAAGCCCTTACATACACCAACGCATTTTACTATAAAAACAAGAAAGTTTATTTGATGCCGAAGTAGAAAACGAGGACAATGAGCATATAAATCGAGATTTTATCTACATTGTTGAAGAAAATGCTTGGAATTTGATGTTTTGGGTCACACTCCAGCCTACAAAACGAGTGTTCAACTTCCAGAACAAGAATTGTATATCCGGAGGACATGACTGAGCATTGTCCGCATACCGTGCAGGGATAGCATGCAAGGAAACTAAAAAAAATTCTGCCCTTCACCCAAAAAAATCCACGAAATTCACCCAAATAAAAGGAATATGTCTTAAGTTTGCAAAAAGAGTCCATAATCTTGATTCTACACAGAAACCACAGAAGTATTGTTTTGCGTTGATAGATCATAAGCACGATTTTGGATGCATTTTCTGTGTTTGACTGATGGAAATATGAACTGGGATGGAAAGTGTCAGTTGTTTGCGGCGAATGAATGCCCTGACTCTTCCCGTAAGAAGTAATAATCCATACATAGAATTACCATAACTTTTCTACATAGGAAGCGTCACTTCGATTTTTCGTGTGCAGCCAACATTTGGTTTCTCAGCCCACAAGAAGTGGCGCTGTTTTCTTAGCCAGACTGACGAAGGCATAAAGCAGTACAGGCTTTGCATATTTCATGTGCGTGAGTAATCAGTGAAAACCATCCAAGGAGTGATGAGTAACCGTGTGACTTATGTCATTCGTGGCGGCAAAGAGCTCTAAGCTCTGGGTCGTTTGAGGGGGTTGGGAGTTGAATTTGATCCGAGGTCTGACTACAAATATAGGCTGGTGTCGACTTGCTTCTGTGTTCGTTTGGCAAGAAACGGGAACGTACCCATTCACAGTGGCTTAATCTGACTGATTTTGCTGTCGCCATTCCAAAATATATGTCCAAATAAGGAATGTTTGTAGGAATATTCTTGTAGAATCTTAACGAATTGTTCGAAGATGTCTGATGACAGAACCTGATGCAGCTACTTTTTTTACCGCTGTCGCTCTTTAGGGCATTCACAGTTGTATGTGTGTCTGGGGAATACAGCGTTGCATAGGGACGTCGGTAGAATGGTGCCGAGTAGACGTAAAATAAATTCCTTATAGATTGTGGCTGCCCTTGTGTCGAAATTTCCCTCACCCACGGGTGCCATCGCGTGTGGTGAAATGGTGGTAAACACCTTCTCTGTGTGCTTATCACCACCCCCTCCCCCCCCCCCCCCAAAAAAAAACGTTTTGCTGCGTCTGATTGGCCCTTTAGTGGCGATGACTTCATGATCTTCTATTATTGGTTGATCGTTCATGCAACCCAGGACGTCTACACAACGTCGTAACGACAACGCAGGATACTTAGTTACTGCGATACAAGTGTACGACTTGTTGACCCGGAAGTTTTGCACGCTGATGACGGCAGAAAAAGTCTGGTGTATCTCACTGCTACCTCAACCTCACCAGCTGAACCTCGCTTTGCTGAACTGGGAAGGCAGATCTCGAAAAGAACTGCTTCAGGTTCGCCTGAAATTATCATTTCTTTCAATAAAGCTGGAATCATGTTGATGGTGAGTGAGCCATGAATTTTGCTATTGATCTTTTGAGTTCTCTCTTCCCCCCGGGCCTTTACATGGATGAGTCATGTTTGACATTCATAGGTGCATGAATGTGCTTAATCGAAGCGTGATGGTTTATTTTTGTGGCCTGCCTGCCATCACCAGGGATTCTTGTTTTCTTTGGCACAAGAATGCCACATTCCTAACACAGAAATGGTGCGTGTCTGCAGCATCCCTGCGCTTTAACAAAGCAGCGAAAAGTACCCTATTTGAGTGACCCACTGTGTTAAGGTATTCCACGTGCCGCAATACGCTTCACCTGTCATCTTCGGGCCAAACAAAAATTGTTCCCCGGTTTGATACGTTTAAAAAAAGGCGTTGAAAGATTATGCACATTGCTTTAGGGAGAATGAAGGACTCGCCAGAATCGGTAAAGAACTTTGTTTGATCTTTATTATTTTCGGCTTTGCTTTTCTACCAGCGGTTTTAGTCAGCAGCGAACGGCGTATCCTGGGCGTCTCTTGGAAAAAAAATTAAAAATCATGGTGTCTCAAATCCGATTTCGGTTGCAAACTGGTCGATTAGCTGACATCTGATCAATATTGCCGCCAGGTTGCAAACGGAAGCCGAGGGCGACGTTGTATTGGCGTCGCGGAAAATATTCATCTAAAATAGTCCTCTGGACAATGACAGCATAAGCTATCTTGATCATTCTTCCGCAGGATATGAAGGAAGTCAATTTTCATGAATCCTGAAATTCCCATATTTCACGTCCTCATTTCGGTCTATTTTCGAAGCGACCTGTCATGGCTGCAATTTGCGGTGAGCGGTGACATGATCAAGGTGTATTATTGTGACCGGGCGTCTATACAACGTCGATTTTTCAACGTAAATTCAATGTTACACCATATGCGTTGATTAGACGTAGGAAAAAGTTGGTTTTGTGGTGCGACTAAAACCAACATCTAAACAACGTTCCTTTTCCAACATCTATTCAGTATTGTGTTAATGACGTTGATGAGACGTCTGTTCAAGGTTGTGTAAAAGACGTTGATTAGACGTTGATCTGTGGCCACGACGAATCACAGCCGAACTACTGCCAGATCTAATGGTGTGATTTGGTCGGGTCAACGTCGCAGGCTGAACTTAACGTTGCATTGACGTCGGAATGAGTATTGGGATGGGGAGGTGGAGAAGTTCCAAGTTCTTGATATACTGTGATGTCATACAGCAAATGCTGCGGTGTGCTGGCTGGTTCAGACCACGAGCAGCACATGATGCATGACTCATAAACCGATGTTCTCGCTGCATCCTGTCAAGGGAACTTTAGACTATGCTGTTACTGTCACCGTGGCCATAAATCTAAATTTGAAATTTCCCTTCTTTCCGTTGTTCCTGCATTGTTATACGCCCGGGGGACGGATATAGTTTTCACTCTGTCCGTCTGTCTGTCTGTCCACCCGTCTGTCTGTGCACTTTCAGTCTCACCTGCCTAGAGCATTTATTAGTGGATGGATATGTCTCAAATTTTACCCAGGGGTGGTTCCAACCCTTGTGCAGTGCAGTGACCTGAAATTTTTGAAATACGAGAGAAATTGACAAAATGGTGAATTTTTAAACATGTGCAAAATGTGTTTTTGGAGTTAGCATATACTGGAGCCAGTCTCACGCGCCTAGAGCATTTATTAGTGGATGGGATCGTTTGAAATTTTACGCAGGGGTGGTTCCAACCCTAGTGCAGTGACTAGGAATTTTTGAAGTATGACAGAAATTAACAAAATGGTAAAGTGGTAAAAAATTACTTTCAAATTTTGCCCAAACCTCGGCGGATTCATGCTTCTCGAGCATCTAGTTTAAGCTGTGGAAAGGCAGGGAGTGGCACGATCGGTGCGGAAAGTGAAAATTGTGATTCCGGACTACTCCAACAAGTGTCGCGGACGAGCAGATTAACAACCCTGTAAATGACCTCCTAAATGACGTTTCTGTTGTAGGATTGTGAATAAATAGAGGTTTCTCGGGAAGACTTGTCCAGAAATTCAGCGTAGAATACTCAATCCACATTCCAATCAAGAAACTCTGCCTGTCCAGTTTCACTACTCATCGCAGCTCAACCGAAAGTCAGGATGTCAGGACGCACGGTCATCGTAACGGGAGCCAGTTCCGGGCTTGGCTACGAGGTGGCGCGCTATCTCTGCGAGGGCGGAAATGACGTCGTTATGGCCTGCAGGAATAAGGAGAAGGCTGAAAGAGCGATTGAGAAGATCAAGCGAACCAACCCAAATGCTCTGGCTACATTCATGGAGGTGATATGTGAATTTTGTATCATGTCTTGTGTTTGGCACATTTTTGTCTTTTTTTTTCAAAATCATTCCAATATTTGTCTGGTTATAATTTTTTGTAAAAGTCTGTAAAAGTGTTACTTCGTCAAAGCTTCGTCAAAGCATTATTATTATTATTATTAACCCAGCCGACTTTGTCGGACTGGGTTAGTCGTATCACTATAGGGGGCTTGAATGTATGTGCGTTTGTTAAAATTTCTCTTTAAAATGCTACTGCTCCTACAGTTTTGCTCCAATCTTTTTGATATTTCGCAGGAATGTTCCCTGGGTGGTCCACCACCTGGCTGTGACATTTTTTGACCATTGATAAAAAACTGACAAAATGGCAGCACTTTTTTGTGGCCGTTTTGACCCATTTTTAAAATGCTACTCACCCTACGGTTTTACACCAATCGATTAGATTTTACGCAGGGATGTTCCCCAGGAGTTTCCCTACCAGGGTATTCTTTTTTTCGCGGTTCGCCAAAAACTGCCGAAATGGGGAATTTTGAAGTTTGGCAAAAAAACTGGAATAAATGGTAGTGAATAACTGAATTGTCAAACCATTCATTTCTCTCTGTCTTTTTCAAATAGTTATAAAATTTTAATCGAAAGATTCCTAGGTGCTTCTCCACCTAGACTTTGCTTTTTTTCGCACATAACACAAAATGCCGAAATGGTGGAATTTTACAAATTTTGTAAAATTGTGTAAATGTCGGTTAATACGTGAATCGCCACCTCTCCAACATCCCTTTTCGAGTAGCTTCCAAATTAAATGCATTTTGCATACTTCATTTTTTGGCCTAACAGTATTCGTTTCCGAGTTTTTCTCTCTTTCCTTGTTTGATAACTCGGCTGGGTGATGTCCTTGGACATGCTTGTTATTATTATTAATCAGTATAATTGAAAATTAACGCCACTGTGTTTGCTACATATTTCGCTACGTTTTAAGACATCTTGGTCTTCGGCCACATGGGCTATACCCAGAGTGTGACCTCTGCTGTCTGTCCGTCTGTCTGTCAGCTTTGAATATATGCTGTTGCTTCCACGGTTTTCATTCCACTGCAGTAAAAAGTAAAGCCTTGTGGATAGATGACTGACTCGGGTTTAGGGGCAATGGAGGGTGATGGCATGTTATCAGTTTATTTTGGCGATTTACAACTTTTCGCAAATTTGACAAATCTAAATCCTCTCTTGCTTAGAAGTTGCCTCTTGCTACTAATTCGTGAAATATCACAAGAGGGTGGATTTTTTCGCAACTGTTTTCATGCAGATGGTATGCTAACCTTACATTTAACAGTTTTTTAGTGGAATGCTACACTCCAAAGCCTTCATCAGTCATTTTGCGCTCCGAAGTGTAAAATGTCGCTACTCGGTAGCGACACCGGTCTAGTTACCATTTTTGAGTGAGTACATTTCGGAAACAAATGATCACATTTAGTAGTGTTTATAATATTATTTACTGTTACACTTTTTTCATCATTTGATGTTTCACACGCGCAGCATTTGATTATGCCACTTGTGACAGGTTTATGGATGATAAAATGTTAAATCTAACCATTTATGGATATTTTTATTGCAAATGACCTTCAGAATTCCAAACCTTTTGTGTTGTAGTTTCAAACGAGCCCACATAGGTTTTTTTTTTGGTAAAGCAGCATTCGTAGGACAAATTTTGAAAAATTCATCTCTTTTTTGGAAATATTAATAAAGTGATAGAATTGGGGAAAAAAGGCACCAGAGGCAGAATGGCAGGCCTTTGGAATTCCTTAGTATTACACGTGATCCACAAGATAATGAATGCACGTGTGGCATGACGTCAGCATCTTGATGGCATACAGTATTCGTATTACAAATATCTCTTATCTGCTGTTGTCCGGATGTGAGTAAAGTGTCGAATTTCAGGGTCTTGGTAGGTGAAATTGTCATGTTGCTTTTATTCTGAGATTCACGGGTTGTCTGTGGAAGGCTGCGGTGACTCCCTGCGTTATTTCCTGCACCTGGATATCAATGGTTAGGTGAACATGTTTTAGGTGATTCAGTGGCTGCCGTTAAAAGTGTCCGAAGGTGCAGGAATGACACGCTTCCGAACCGAATTCCGAGAAGTCCATACCGTTGTTTGTACCACACCGCAAGGAATGTGGATTGCCAGTTCGTCCCCACAGGGGTACTAACCGGTACTCTATGTCAGTAACCAAACCACTCGTGCACTCTACCTCCAACACACATGCACACACGCAGACAGGCCAAAATTATTGCCCGGAATCCTAAACACGGATGTAACAGTCGTTTCAGTTTATTTATGCATTTAACTATCAAACAGCGCTTGTTATTTCGGTTTATTTATTCACATTAGCAGTTAGTGACTGTGTTGTTCCTTTCTGTGTTCGTATTACGAGGCTGTCCAAATACTAAAATGCCACACATCAGAAATATGCCCTGGTTTAATACCAGGGCAACTTGACTTGGCGCCTTTAATAGCTTTCTCACCGAGGTCCTTAGTTATGCATCCTAACTTTTCAACATGTTGCAGTTGTTGTTTATATTCGCTGAAAGACCAGTTTGTTGTATTGCATGGTTTGATGGTATTAAGATGGGTAATACGTGAATTTGTAAACCGTGAAAGGGTAAATACCAACAGTTGATACGATATGACGTTCTGCATGCCTTGGTTGTTTCTGCATAGCCAGTTCTTTTTTTTTTCTCTTTCAGACTAAGCGTACGCTGTATCTTGCTTTAAATCCTGTTGTATGTGCTGAAGTCTTTTCTGGTGTATCAACGTTGCCCAGTTCAAACAAAAGCACAAAAAACCACATGAATTTATTGATTAACCAATATTTTGCATGTAACTGATGGCAGAGGCGGGGGATACAGAAACGCCTCGTGTCCGTCCGTCCGTCTTGCCGTCTGTCCGTCCGTCTGACCGTTATCACTTTTGTCCAGGCTATATCTCCATAACCGTTGATCGTAGGCATACCATACCCCGGGGAATGAAAGAACATATAATGTAGTTTTGCAACGTCTTGTTAGTTTTTGATTTCATTGAAAAATGTCAAAGTTATAGACTTTTGAAATGTTTGGACTTAGTCGTTTACTTAGGGTACCTAGTTCTTCTCTGTGACCATACGGCGCGGCGGGGGATGTGCAGGGGAATTGTCTTGTTACACCAAGCTCGCTAGCGTCTACCGCGTCACTGTCGTCCTATATCTCTGCGTGGGAATAATGTTCCTAAAAGGAGCACCATACTGCCCCTTTCACGCTTCTACCAATCCATCCCAAATATACCATACGAGTGTCTCACCGGTGCCGCTGTCAGTTAGTGGGCGCCACTTCCTCAGTACGTCATACAGGTTGTTCAAACAGGCGGCCCGTGTATGCTCCAGGGTCCCTCATGCTGGATCAGCTGCCAGCTGCAAAAAAAAATGTGACTGAACCTCCCATCAGAAGAAAAACCACCAGCATATTGATGTCAAGTACAGCTGTATTTGAAACAGGCCTTCGACATTTTCGCCAGGAAAACAATTACATTTTCGTACTAAAATTGAAAAAAAATATGCAGATTTATGAGGCAATTTTACGGTTGAAAGCACGATTTATACCCGTGCTGTAATAAGTTAAAAAGGCCATATGTTACAACAGTGCTTAATGTACGCCTGGAGTGAACTGTTCTACTGTTGGCACTTGTGGAGTGAAATTCTTTACTTAAGTTGAAGGTTTTGTGTCGCAACTTAAAAAAAAACCTTCATGTAATGTGCCTGTATTGTCAACATATTGCAACTTTAATTGCCAAAAAACTTGAAGTTTGAATCTTTTAAATTCGCTTATCTTGGGAAACATTCCTTTTAATCTCCGATCATTTTGAGATGTATGTCATTTGACGTTTGTTAATCTATTAATAATGTTTTGGTCGTGTGTAAACTAGAGCTACAAAATGCAGCACTTTTTGGGGATTTCAAAATGATAAGATCTGGGATCTGTTTGCTCAAGTTGCGAGTACAGGCATTGGATGGCGAGGTCTTGTGTACTTTCCAGACCAATCAGAATGGTGGTCGATCTTTTTGCAGGAAGCAGGCATTGACAAGGGTGGCAGGAGCTTTGTGCATTTGAAGAGTGACCTTGGTTCCGCCACGGTCAAGTGTTAGAGCTAAATGGTTCCCCATAATTTTGGCAGAAAAATAATAGTGCCTGGATTCTGCAGATATAATTTCCTGTCACAGCCAAGGCCGTATTTTTTCACTGATTACGGTCTCTGGTATCGTCTTTATACCTGTTACACGAAGCAAGGATGGTGCATTTCAATCGTGCCAAACTCATTTGGTTCCATCAAATATTGTTCCAAATGGAAACTGCGTTCGGCGGCATTTCACCCGGGTTTCGTCGTGTGTCAGCTTTTCATAGTCACCCCGTCAGTGTGGAGAGAGTTCTTAAATTAATGCGCCATGCAAACGAAATTACATGAAACCGCACGTTGTGTTTCTACAACATTTCTGGAGCGTCGATGGACAATGTTTTGGCCACAACCGGCCGGTGTTTGACCCCCCTCTCCCCCCCCCCCCCCCCACTCACCCCCACTCTCCAAACACGCATGCATGCCATCTCAGATAGCATTTGCCCCTCCTATCACGAACTGCACAGATATTTTCCCGATTCCGTAGAGAGCAGACTTTCAGCAGCCTTCACTTCTCCTGATGGTCACTCCCATTCATTAAATGACCACGTGACCTATTTGCGCTATCTGCTTTATCAGCTGGCACGAAAGCTGCGGGATGATAAGGATTAAGGCGTGACGTTATATTTGAGCTAGAATGTACAGCAGAACACCATGATTTTGACCGCTGCTTTGTGCCTCATAAAATAGTACCGGTATGTTTGTTGTCGGAATGTTTGTTCGCCCCAATTCCAGCAGATCAAGTCACCTAACCCTAACCCATATAAGAATCCATTTGAATTTAGGACCGAATATTTTTAGTCATTTAATGCATGATACTGAGAAGTAGACTCCTCATTCAGACAACATATTGCATATGTGAGCGGTGCTGTATGTCTATCGTACGTGCAACAGACATGAGAACTGTCAACCGCGGGTGATTCGCACAAAGACGCAGTCTGTTTGCCCACAGCATCGGCTGTGTGGATTTGGTTTCTTCTTCCCCTGGGATTCCGGTTACAGGAATCGCTTCAGTATTTGTCACTTATATCAGCTCTGTATCAGTCGCTTCCTTTATTCTGGTCTGGTAACATGACACGCCCTGCCTCCCCCCCTCCCCCCCCCCCCCGCCGTGTCCGTATTGCATCAACCCTCGTCTCATATTAAATATAAGTGTCGAGAACTACATTCTTGAACATGGCCTGTGGCGGAAGTGGGGGTGGGGGGAGGGGGCGGGGCGTTAGTGGAGGTTCGCCACAGAATACCAAATAAATGTGATAAGTAGCTGTGGGCCAGAAAACTGCTCGCCATTGCAGCAGCATAAATCTGGGCTCTCTGCTTGTTATTTCGCCCTGCACACGGACTACATCGGTATTGAACGTCTGAAAAAAAACATGGAAGCATGCTGTCCCGTGAAAGCCAGACCAAGTGCCCGCTCTGCCATCAGTGAGCAAAATTACTCATACCTTAAAAGGCAAGAAGCAGGCAGTTGAGGGGTTGTGAGTAAAAGGAGGGTGGGGAGGGGGGAGGGGGGAGTCAGTCCCATGGAAGAATGGGCCATAATGAGTGGAGGAAGGAGGGGGGGTGATATTGCGTTGTGGCAACTTTATTGAGTCATAAAGCGGGCTTGTTTTGTTCACATAGATCTTTGCTTCGCAAACCAAGAGGCTTGTGCCAAGCTTGGGACGGTATTTACAAGACTTTCTATGATGCGAAATTTCGGATGAAAACTGTCAGATAAAAACGCGCATAGATATATTCCAAGGGAGTTTTGGATGTTGACAGGCTGGTGAACTAGTTTGTTGTCAACATCTTAAAACTGGAAGTGGGTCACAGTGGACTCCGAAATATCAGTCGAGCCCTTTGAGCAGTCACTGAAATACAGTAACTGTTGTGCGAAATTCGAATCAACCGCGAAGGGTACTTTTTTTTTGGGAGGGGGGGGGGGGGGGGGGGGCTCCTTCCCGTACTTGCGTTATGTAAGTACCAGCGACAATGGCGACCCCCCCCCCCCTTGTCTACCTCCGCACCGTCGTGGGTTTGTTATTACCTCAGTTTGAATAAGGACGCTGAATATTTTTCATCCGTACCAAAGGGCTGTTGAATATGGGTGCAAGGAGGAGCACCCAGTATTTCGCACCCACCCTTATGACTGCTGTGGTATCCCCCCCCCCAACCCTCCTCCCTCCCCATTCCCGCTCACCACCACCAACCAGAACATGATTTTTCGCATTCACTAAGCACTTGTGCTCGCCACGACTGTTGTAAATATCAGCTGCAAAAAATTTTGCTGCTCATTACTATTAGAGCCAGATGGAAAATAAAAGCTCGTAATGATCAATCACCTGGTGCATTTTTATGTGCGCGCAGAAAAATGTTCACAGAGCGTTAAAAAAAAAGAGGAGTTCCCATGCAGCGTTTGGGCTGCGGTGCGTGACGCATGCGCGTTGAGCTTCATTAATATGCCACAAAAGCATCTCGTTTGTGGACAAAATAATGTATTACCAGCAAATGCTCGCGTTGATCGCTTGGTACCGAAGCAATATTCTCAATTTTGATTGTTCGCTGGCATACTACGAATAAATGTCTACTTTTTTTTCGCCAATATTGCAACTGTATTTTTTTACCCCTAGTGTAGTACTTCTTGAGTGAACATTGCAGTGGTTTTTACCTCCAGGGGAAGGGGGCTGCTTGCCCTGGATAATGGCTAGAACGAGAAACTGAAGGCCAAAAAAAAAAAAAAAAAAACTCGAAAACTCGCATGAGGAACAAAGCGACGATAATGTTTGCGCCTTGGCATGAGGTGCACACAGACTGCATGTAGACCAATCAATGCCAGGCGAAACCTCAGTTGTCCTTTTGCCGTGGTGTGTATTTCAGCTGACTGTCGGGGCAGCAACAGCCACGCGGCCTTGACAAAATGGAATCATTATATTTTGTTCTATATTTAGCATCGATGTAAGACCCCCGTTTTAATATGTAGCCCTGAGCTCATTCATTTATTGCTGACCTCCACAGTAAAGATTTATCATCGATTTGCGTAAATAAAATAACCGCATAGAATAGAAGACATGTTTTAATTGCAAGATAGAGCGCGGGGGAGGGGGGAGCGATTAACAGTGGAACATGTTCAGGACCGCATGACGGCTTTGCACAGCAACGACCCGTCAAATTCTGAGGCACTGACTATTTCTATCACTGCTGATGGCGAACAAAAAAGACCCTCCCCACTCTGTCGTTTGGGGTAAAAGGGAAACCGCTGTTCTGGTTCTAATAACGCCGTTTGAAGGGGGCGGGGCCGCTTTATAAAGCTGACACTTTAAAAAAATTTCGTAGTTAATGTGAAAGTTCTGTTAGAATGAATAGTTCGTGTTAAAGATGTCACTAGGCCATGGGTGGGCGTGACTGATTGCGTTGTTGATGTATTTGTGTGCTTGGGAAAAATGCGGGCTGGTGTTTTACTGTATAATCTGTTCAATGCCATGGTATGGTTCGTTTGGAAAGTGTCTGGTTGATGCTGCCAGAATCCGAAATAACCAACACTTTGTAGGACTCGGATGATTTCTTCCTTCTCTTCTCTCCTTACCTGGTACGAAGTTGACATTCAAAGGATTTTGGAGACATGAGATAATATTAAGGGTATATTTTTTACTTAAGTGTGTTGCTGAACACAGATTCAGTCTAGTGATATACATATTTGATGACATTGCTGTTGAAGGCTTAATCAGCCCCCCCGAAGAACTGAACCCGATGCCCTTTGATCAATACTTTTTTTTCTATTACTGCAGTGAAAGTTCCTTTCACTCGTTCTTGCCCATATTTGATTTCACATGTGGAATGACACCAGCCCCTGAACGCCTCCGCCCCCTCCCCCCCCTCCCTTCCACGTAAATATAATGACTGGCGGTTCACAGGTTAGGAAAAGTTTTAGGGAGTAAAAACACGCCAAGACACTGCAAGGTCAAGCAAACGTTTTCGACAGGAGAAACACTTTCTCTCGTTGTTGTGAAAACAGATTGTTTCTGACACGCTTATCGTAGATAACCGAAATGCTTATCGCTAAATGAGTTTACACTAATCCCTGGCCTCTAATCTTAATGGCGGTTAATCGTTTATCTCCTATCTCCTATCTCGAAGCTTAGTTTAAGGTTTGTAGCTCACCTTTCTTGGGTAAGTCAAGTCCATTAGGGTGTGGTTTTGCTCTTGGCACTTTGCCAATCAAAAGCAGGAAAAAAAAGTACCTTAGTTCGTATCGCAGGGCAATACTGGTATAGCCAGAATCGGACATTGTGCCACAAGTCCAGCGGTTTGCCGTTTCCGCAGGTACCTTTTGAAACCATATCACGTGAGCAGCCATTTAAAACGAACATTCGTGATAAAAGCAACGTTTTGCATTTGTTGTCTTTTGAATACAAGGAAATGCGCACTCAGTGTATGTGTGTGTGTGTGTGGTGGGGGGGGGGGGGGGAGGCTACACCAGAGACCAGAACTCAACGGAGTACGGCATCTTTGAGAGGGTGTCTGGATAGCGACAACTGATATCAGTGCTTCTCCAGACATGAAAGGTCAACTAAAGGCCGTGTTTTTGTCAGTACCAAATCACGCGGTACACGAGTGCGTGATGTGAACACATTTGGATAAATTTGCAAATTTTTAATTGATTAAAAAGGCTAGGGCCAACCATAGACAGACCGCTAAAAATCCACAGGCCGACAAACAGGGCTGGACTCTTTCTATGAATCGATATGAATAGTCAAACAGGTAGAAAGAAACTGTTTTTGCACCTTTTGTGGCATGAACACCCAGCAAGAGATTTGAATGTCTTCAATCTGTCCTGAAATTGACGTCATTGATATGACGCGTACTAACGTCACTAATGTGACGCGTGTTGACCTCGTTAATGTGACTCGTACTGAGTTCGTGGATGTGACGCGTATTCACTGGTGTATCGTCGTACGTTGCCCAAACGCATTTTATTCAAATTCAGTTGAACTCGTCTTTGAAGGAATATTATACATAAGTTGTCTGAATTTGTACACACACAATACTGGTACGACATCATGGTTTCCACCATGACCCGTGAGAAAAGTTCTTTCAGCTTTCCAAATGGTTCACAGAAAGCTTTGCCATACATATTCATGACTACTCCGAGGCAGGTGGACCTCTGCCTGAGTCGTCTACAAGCGGCTGCTGTAAACTTTTTAGAAAGCTTTTTCTGTGTGCAGTGCATTTTGGAAAGGATTTTTAACACTTGACAAGGGTTTTTGAATTTGTGCGAGCAGCCGTTGGTATCTTTTTTTCTTGACGACAGTGATCGGATTTTTTTGTGTCATCTCCTCCACTGGCACTACGGGCCCTAGGAGCACGAAACTTGGGACTTAAGTAGAACTTGATATGAACGTGTGCATGACACTTTTTATTTTCGCCTTCGATTTCGATTTCGTTTTCTTGTTTAAAATGCCTTGGAAAAGAGTGTATTTTTTGCAAGTAAATGCGGAGCATTTCACGCACAGCACAGAACACACAGTTACTTAGCTTTATACTTGATCAGTCAATAAAACCTTAAGTCAACAAAAACCAAACACTACTGGGCTTATAAGACGTATTCAAGCTCTGTTGTTTGCAATATATTATTCAAGAAATAACCCATTGAAGGAAGTATTTTTTGCGTTTTAATTTTTGTCAAGTATTTAGCATTTCGCTAGCGAAATGAGGTTCTAGTTTTTGTATTGTCTCTTCCTGCGATTACATCACATCTTACAACGTTAGTATGGTTAACACATTCATGGATGAAACTGCATGTGAAAAAAAAGTCGAAGGCCAACACATTGTTTGGCGTGTACGGAATTCTAAATACTCAAAATGTTTACGTAGCCTCGAAGCACACAAAACAACCCCGAGCGACTGTTGATTCTCCTTGTCAAAATTTCTGCGGGTACTTGGATGTAAATTGCTGCTTTTTATTTGCCATTCGGATGCTGTTCGATGTTCGCACACCGTTCACAAGGGGATTTCATACTTTGGCGGTTCTGGTGCCAAAATAAAAATAATTTGAGCGCTTTCAATGATATTTTTAGATTTTATATACTTTATCAAAATGGCTGTTCGCGCCACTGCAGTTGAATTTAACATGTTGCGCTTCTTTCTTCTGATTTGCATATAAGCAAATTAAGCATCTCTACAAATTCTTGCGGTGAGAATAGAGTTCTTCTACACGTCATACAATTCTAACACGGAAATAGAGGTGAAGCCAATGTCGAAAAGTGCACAGACGGCTCGAATATGCCATGTCGTCTGCCAAAGTGCCATATGCACCCTGCCAACGTCACTGTTGAGGGGAGTTAATAAAATACGGACCCGGAAACGTGGCGTGACTTGAAACCCCAGACAGGGCCCTGGTTACCTAGCGCTGAGCCTTATTGATTCGGCGCACTTTCATGGGGGCGCATCTAGCCAAGACGCACTTCGATGAAACACGGAAAGGACTCACAATAAAAAATCAAGACAGTCGATATGAGATCTAAGATAGTCCAACTGAATTGTGGGGTAAACACCTTTCAGTCTGTCTTTCTAATGAAGGGTTCTTCAAGTGATAGAGCTGAAAGTTCTTCTAAAATTTTCAGTAAATTAAACTGACATGTTTCGAGCAGTTTCGTGTGAGTAAAATTCTTCTGTTACTTTTTTTTTTCATTCAACACCGTGCTCATTTTGTGGAACAGACCGATGTAATTACTGAAATAAGTACATTGTTTGTACACACGAAAATGAAAAACAGCTTTGCAAGAAGTTCTTTACGTCCGCAAACGTCTTTATGATTCAAGTATACAGCACCTCACTCCTGACCAATTTCACATGCAGCCTGCTTTTTTTGTCCGATTTTATCTGTTGTTTTTTGTGATTTCTTTAAAATTGATTAACAGTGGGGACAGCAAACCAATTACATAAACTGGTTGTATAAATAGATCCGTCTATATTTTCGCCATGTGCTTCCGGTGCGAAACCAAAAAATGAAAAACAAACAACAAACAAACAGAAAACTGAGAGCATAATCTGAAAAAAAAAACGGCTTGTGAACGCCCCCTGAATTAGTTATATGTTTTAAGCAACCGCACAATAACTTTTCCAGTCGACTTTGACACAAGTGTCTATCAATTTTAATGGTTCGCTCTCGTTTTTGAAAAGTGTACAGTTGTTTGAGAACGTGGCATGTCAACCGTAATTTAACACAACTACAGACACGTACAAGTAGTCTAAACCAAAAAAAAAAAAAAAGAAAAAGAAAAGAAAAAGAAAAGAAAGAAAAAAAGAAAGAAAAAAAAAAGAAAGAGAGAACTTCCATGTTTTCACGTGAACGCATTCGTGTTAAAAATTCAATAGTGATAAAAACAAATTCGGATGTGATGTCGACCACGCATAATATTGACCCTAATCAGTGGGTTGACCCCCCTCCCCTACTTCTTCTTAAATCTTACTTTTATAAAAGAAGTGAAACTTGTGGTTACACTCTTTTCAACCCCCTATCCCCCCTCCCCCGCCAGGACTGTGTGGAGTTTTGGTGATGTGTTGGTTTCTGGTGTATGGTTGGTTGCTTGGTTGGTTGCTTGGTTGGTGGCTTGGTTGGAGTGTTCACCTGTGTAAGTGCTGTAGAACCTCCTCAGTGCGAGTGCCTGCTGGGGTTTACGTGGACTGGCCATTACAGAGAGATGTGCATCCAGAAAAGGCGAATTTCACCATGAAATGTCTGAATTCGAGGAAAGGGGGGGGGGGGTGTTCACTTGCTAATGTTGTGTTTACTGTAGGAGGTGTTTACTTTGTAATATCATAAAACCAGGATGGCCATTATACCAGAACATCAACGTATGCGTCTGTTGTTGTAATCTAATGTCGCAGTTATGAAATTTTGTATCAATATACCATGAAGGGACGTATCCCCCCCCCCCCCCCCACACACACACAAAATAGTAATCCGTGCAGGAAGTCTTGAAGACAGCGTACATTATATTAAAAAAAAAATAATTAAGAAAAATGGCCGCTGGCAGCCCCGAGTGAAAAATTTTGTGAGGGTTATCGACCCAGTGTCAAGATATAAAGACAAGTGGGGAAAATGGCCGCCTGTCAGCCATATTGGACTTCGTATCTAGCCGAATACCAGTACCAAGTAATATGTTCAGGCGCTTGCTGTCAGAAAAGTCAAGTGTCAGTGCCAGTCTGAGTTAGCACAGGGGTATGCGGCGGAGAATCTTATTGAAAAGAGCAGGGTGAAAACGTACGTAAGTTGGCTGGGGCAGATGAGAAGGTATTTATTCAACAGTAGGTATATTCGACTCACACTAAGGACAGAGATTTCACTGCCACAGATACTCATGAGTACTATGTGAGTTACTGGAGGGATTTTCATCTTCTTTGTTTCAGTTGAACTTAGCATCAAAGGAATCAATAGAGAAATTTGTGGAGGAATTCCACCAATCGGAGAGGAAGCTGCACGCACTCGTCAACAATGCAGGGATGGCGCTCGCGTGGAAAGATACCAAACTGCAGTTCACGAAAGACGACTTTGAACTCACAATGGGAACAAATCACTTAGGTGACCTGCTCTTTCATTTTCTTTATTTCGTTTTAACTCAGGCTTATGAATATTAGCGACTTGAAATTCTCCCCTCTCCCCACTCTCTTGGGTTGCATTCAAAGTCGGTTGACCTAGCAAGTGCCCCCCACCCCCTGGCCCCCAGCCTCCACCAGTATATTTAAATAAATGAGTAAATGTGTAAAAAAAAACTGCTAGTGTAATATTACTGAACAACTCGTATAAAATTTAAGTGTCGACAGGCTACAGTGAACCGAGGAGCGCGGCAGAGAATTGCTCGCTTTTCATTGGTTTAGCTTTTACTGTTGTATTTTCCGTTATGTACCGGGGCGTTTTCCGGAATGCTACATACGGGGCGTTTTCCGGAATGTCACACAGGAGTGTTTACCAGTCGGTATTTCGGGATACAGATCTCCACGAGCAATCATTTTGGAAAATGCCGCAGACAGTTGTGAAGGGCTCACATCCCATTTACCGAGCTTTCTATGTAATCACGCTTGGTCGGTCTCCGCAGCTAACGTAACAAAAGCCGCTGTCGTCAAATACCAGCCAAACAGCCTTGCTATTGATTCGGGGATTCTGTTTTTTTTCACCGAAGTGGTTCTAACTAAAACTGAAGAGGAAGCATACCTGCAAAAAAAGATTGGTCGCCTTTGTTAAAAGAAGTGTTTGATTGGAACAGGGGAGAACTGCATGCCTTGGTTTTCAAGCCACATCGCCGCGCCTTTGTTTGTAGCTACGTTGCCGTTGATGCAAAGATCAAAATAGAGTTTTCAGTTGCAAGATGAACTTGAAAAAGAGCTCACGAGTTCGTCGGAGTTACCGTGCTGTTGTTGTATGTACGGTTTCCTGCTGCGGAAACTCGTGATGTTTGGGAAATTATTCATGTTTCGCCGTGTGTGATATCCAGGGAAACCGCGGTAGCGGCCCGGGTATTTAGTGCAGGTGGGGTTCGGAACCCACGAGAACGGGCACGGGAACCCACGAGAATGGGTACGGGAACCAAAAAGAACGGGCACGGGAATCCACGAGAACGGGCACGAGAACCCACGAGAACTGTCCCGGGAACCCACGAGAACGGGCACGGGAACCCACGAGAACGGGCACGGGAACCCACGAGAACGGGCACAGGAACCCACAAGAACGGTCACGGGAACCCACGAGAACGGTCACGGGAATCCACGGGAACGGTCACGGGAACCCACGGGAACGGTCACGGGAACCCACGAGAACGGGCACGGGAATCCACGGGAACGGGCACGAGAACCCACGAGAACTGTCCGGGAACCCACGAGAACGGGCACGGGAAGCCACGAGAACGGGTACGGGAACCCACGAGAACGGGCACAGGAACCCACCAGAAAGGGCACGGGAACCCACGAGAACGGGCACGTGAACCCACGAGAACGGGCACGGGAACCCACGAGAACGGGCACGGGAACCCGCGAGAACGGGCACGGGAACCCACGAGAACGGGCACGGGAACCCACGAGAACGGGCACGGGAACCCACGAGAACGGGCACGGGAACCCACGAGAACGGGCACGGGAACCCACATCAACGTTTATTGGAAGCCGCCGGAACGGCCAGGATCGAGAACCCGAACTAATGGGTATGAGAACCCGTGAGGACGGCCAGGCACGGGAATCCACATTAACGGACATGGAAAGCCGCGGGAACGGCCGGGATCGAGAACCCACAATAACGGGCACGGGAACCCGCTGGTACGGCCAGACACGAGAACCCGCGGGAGCGGGCAGGGCAGCCACAGGAACGGGTACTGCAACACAGTGTTGATCAGCACGGCGAGCGTGTGGCCGCCCGCACTTGACAGTCCGTTGACGAGTCGGAAGACCTTCACACAGCATTACCGGTACCTTTTCCCCACTCGGCCATATTGCATCATCGGGTCCATTATGTAAAAGTTGCCACAGAATACGAGTGGAGACATCTTGCTACATTTTGTCGGCAGCACAATAGCTATCGATTAACGGTGGAGTCTCCATTCGCCCCCCCCCCCCCTCCCTTCCTTCCCCAAGCAACAGCAAATAACAGACGACGCTGCCTTCGCTTCTCTCGCATTTTCCATCCACACACTGTCTTGATGTTTTGCGCTATTGACTTCTGACAGAGAAAAAAAACTAAACAAGAGCTGTCAGCAGTATGAAGTATGAAAGTGGCTGTCTTGTTCTGTTGTCTGCAGTTCATTTCCGGTTTCAATTAGACTTTCACGGAAAATTCCAGAGTAAAAAGATTCGGAAGCCACCCGAAAAACTACCGGATTTGCGAGTGCCGATGGATCCGGATTAAATTTAGGGAGAACCTTTGCGGACCCCAATAGCAGCAGTAGCCAATGGTTCATCGAGATTCTGCCGGTGCGCTCACGACATTGCTGGGATCTGACGGGAGAAGTGATCAGTGTAACTCCCGGAGGAACTGGAAAATGAACACATTTATTGGAGTGTAATAATGTTGGTGCTTGAGACTGCCACACTGGGCGATTCCAAATTCAATTACTACTGAGCGTTATGCCAATGCGGCATGGACAATTTGCGTATGATTGCCCCCGACTGCTCCTTGGGCTAGGTCTCGCCACCTGGTGGGGTCTATAACTTCTTTGTTTAGTTTACTCAACTCGCTGTTCTAGTTTCACGATACCTCACCTTGAATCTAGTGGTTTGAAAGGACAGTAATTCGGCGTTTGGTTTTGATCAATGAGGTTTGTCTGAAATACCACAGTATGGAATGTTGGCATGACGACAATACGCTGACTAACAGGGAATGGGGTAAAAATGGAAGGGGGACCAAGTGCGAGCTGCTTTAGTCTGTTTCTGCTGCTTTCTCTCTCATTTTTTTTCTCTTTGTTTTCATGTGAAAAAATAAATAGCAGTACAAAAAGTGTGCTCAGATGAAAAATGGGGTGGGGATTGCGTCGGTAGATGAACAAACTGCTCCTGTGCACGAGTCTTGTTATTGGCTTTTTTTCCGCTCAGCGTTGCATTTTTTTCAGTAGGAGAACTGTGGCCAGTTGAAGTAACGAAACGCCAGGTTGCTGTGGCACTGATTGATTTTGAGTCATAAACTCAATTGTCCTGGTTCTGGTTAGAGGCTCCCCCCCCCCCTCCCCCCTCCCCTCCCCCTTCATTCGAAAGGATTGTTATTCTGGCCACAGTAGCTGTTTACTACTCCAAGCACAATAAAAATCCCTCCCCACCCGACCCACCCCACTCCCAATGTTCTTACAACGAGGAGTATCTACTCACCTCGGAAACCTAAAAAACTGCCATTATTTCCTTTATAAAACGAACGCTTTTGTTTCTACACAGTCAGATTAACTTAAGTGCCTTAATTCTTTTTTGACGAACAAACTTCTAGATTGTTCGAGATAAAAATACTTTACAAAAATTCTAGGAGTATGTCGCTATAGAAAAAAAATCACCCGAGAAATCCTTGATGTGCCAGGAGTACAGAAATTGAGTTACTTTAGCCGAAATTCATTTTGTGAGAATAAAATGTCGCTATTAGCAAGTTACCTAGCAATCAAGTACGGTGAGAAGTAAAAGTAAAGTAAACGTGAGTAGAAGACATGTGTTGATCAGGTTCGAGAACTCAATCGCGTTTGATTTTTGGCATGGTTCCAAACACCTGAAAAGTTCAGTTCTCCCCGACCCCCCTCCCCCCTCCCCCCTCCCCAACCCTCAAGAAAGCAAAAACATACAGACAAAAAAAAACATCATGAAGCGCCTATGCCCGCGAGTGTGACGTGGCACCTGGCATACGCACCAAAGCCTTCAGTGCATCGTAGTCTCTTGTAGCCTTTGTCTTCATGACTTAACTCATTCTAAGATCATGAGGACAGCTCACGTATAACGGCATGATTTGGTCGTTAAAACGGGGAATGACTGTAAATAAATCCTTGGCTTCTGTGTGCGTAAAATGACCGAATTTCAGCCAAGGAATTTGTGGAAACAGTTTTAAAAATAACTTGATTCAAAAGCTTGCATTGCCTTGGTAGATGGTAACTGTTTTTACGCACTTACTGTGTGGAATTTTAAAAGTGCAAACAAGCGTGTAACATAAAATAAACAAACTTTCTGCATACTTGAATAAAACGCCGAGTATATATGTATGTTTGCTTTCCACATCAGCCGAATCTCATTAGGCTGTTGTAGTCATCTAGACACATTAACTACCCCCGCCCCCTTCCTTCCTCTGCCCCCCCCCCCCCCTTCTTGTTCTCCCTCAAGATTCATTATGTCTGTCTATATGTATGCCCGGAGTTTTCGTGAGAATTTGTCACAACCTTTCTCCCTTATAGCACCTTCACTATTCATTTCCTCCCGTTTGAATTTCAGGTCCATTTATGCTAACCAACTTGCTGTTGGAAGATCTTAAGAAAGCGGCCAGCGAGGAGAATGGCGAGGCGAGAATTGTCATGGTAACGAGCGCCATGCACAACCCGGACACCATGAAGCGACGAAATAGTGAGTTCGCTTGTCGCTTCCATATATAAGCAACACGCTGATGTTCTGTAACAGTGTAAATAGATATAAAAAAAAGCAAATTACTGCAGCAAGTATATCTGAATCTGTGTTGTCTGTTATAAAAGACTATCATTTCAAAACGTGTGTGCGGCTGGTACTGTTCTTGTTTGTGGGATTTTACCGCCTGTCGTGTTCATAATGAACTCGTGTAGTACCCGTGCGCTGTCAGTACTGTAAAAAGCACGAACTCACAAACTGTCTCTGTGTATATGCTGTTAGCGCTTGCTGTGGATGAACAGAGCTTTGCTGGACGTCTGATCTGTCAGCCTGTAAAATATGCTGCGGTGATAACTTGTTGACAAATCTTCGAAAAAAAAAACGTGTTTCCCTGCTACGCGACCCCGGACTAACTCGCCGCGTCGAGATTCAGTCTTCGCGGTGTATCAGTGACGTGATAGGGCTTTATCGTGACATCCGCACGACAGAATGCCGTTCATATTATAGTACTCATATATTTTGTTTCTTGAGACCGACTTCAGTTGGAAAATCAAATTTTTTTCTCGAGCTTGTGAAACTTGACTAGAAAGATTTCTTCGTTATTTTTTTTTTATTTTTTTTTAGAAATTATGAAAGGTGAGTAGATAAGAAAATTGAAATATATGGCTGATAGAAACCAGTTATAAAAGCTTACGCGTGCATGAAGACCAAAACAAAGACTAACAAAAGAAGTACACTTGGTTAATTAACAATCACAAGAAAATGCTTGAGAAATATGAGCCTTATAATCTGATGCACTAAAGCACAGACACAATGTATAAGTAACTGGAACGAGAAGTGATGTTTAACTAACAGCGCCATCTTGTCACTTTACACGTATTCGTTTCCGAGAAAAAGCTGGTTAAAAAGTAGTTCATAAATACGAAGAAGCTTTGTTGATCTTTCAACGGCAATATTTGAAGAAAAAAAAACGACTAACACTTTCAGCAATTAAAAAGTGCTATCAATTTTAATTCTGAAGAGCTGAGAAAAGAAACTGATGAACAGTTATTTCTGTGACATAATCAAGCAAGGTCAAAGAGATTGACCAAGGTCACATCGATGAACCAGTGATAATATTGGTGATTAGAACAGACAAGGGGGTTTCGTTGGATTGCTTAAATGACCCAGATAAAAATCTATGCATTTTTAAAATGTTTTATTTTTATCTTTGTTTAATTTTATTAGCCCATCTGGGCCTTTAGGTCCTGGAGCCGGTCTGTAGGTTTGGGTGCGGTCTGTCTGTCCCATGGTTCATCGCTGATGTTACTCAAACACTGATATTGATCGTTTCCTGTGATATAGGGTATATAGTTGACTTACAGTGGGCAAGTGCACGTCATTACGCTTGAGGATTTTTGATCCCCCAGTTGATTGAATTCGTACGATTCGGTGAAGTGTTTCCGGATGATTCCTTTTTTTCGGCAGAACCTTGTCAACCGAACTGCTCTGAGATGGCTAGGCCTAAGACGACCAAATTTAGCACAGATATAATGTAGCATGTCTGATTTTCAATTTGAATTTGATTCAATTTCAAGGTCCCGTAATCAGCCACCTTGGATTTTCCCTGGCAATTTCTCGTTAAACGATGGCAAAACTTTCTTTACTGATCATTACCAAATTGCAAACGAGGCGTAGCAATTTAAAAAAAACACGTTAGGGTTGATTCTGGAATCGATCAGAAAATTCAAAATGGTTGTCAGTGGCCACCTTGAATTTCATTTTGATTTGAAAACGCAAGAGCTCTAGAGGAAATCCGTAGAGCGTCACAAAATTGTAGAAAATCATTGGACTGGTTTTGAGTTGGGCGGGACAATATTAAATGACCCCCATCTTGGATTTTCAACTGCAGTTTCTTTTGTAACACGCTTGTAGCACAAAAGCTGCTTAACCGACCATCTCCAAATTTCAGCCAAGGATGAACCATGTACGTGCCATGGGTTTGATTTTGGGTTCGATCGCAACGTCCAAAATAATCGGTATCCTGTATTTCTTAACCTGTTTGTTGTAAACATGAAGAGATAAAAACAACTTAGTGATCTAGAGGCAAAGATATATATTTTTTTCCATTGAAACACCAAGAGATTCAATGCTCAACTTTTCCATTGCTCTGTTTTGTGACCTCCCGTAATCGGATTTCGGTCCGGTGTGGTGTTGTTCCCCGGTAACCGCTTATTACTTTTTTTTGAAATGCTAATGCTCAGATAGTGAAATAACATGGAATGCAGCGTTTGTAGCTGAGACTTTGTCACAAGGACTGTTTTTCTCCACTCGCTTATAGCTTCTTGTTCAATATGAGACGCGTTTAAATGGGACAACTGAAACATGTACAAGGGGGAGGGGTTGGGTGCCATCAGTCTTTCAGTTTAGATTGTGCCAAGCAGAGCCTATAGCCGCTACCTTGTTTATTCTGAAGTTCAATTGTGTAACATAATTGTTAGTGTATGTAGACATGTCTGTGTGCATCTGCTGTATATGTCGCATATAGAACTGCATGTGAATTGCATCAATTATTGCACAACGTGTACGCTGCTCGTTGTGCAGACTAACTGGATAGATATCATTGCATAAATTTTTCGGCGAGGCATGTCGCACAACGTTCTCGAGTAGGCCAAACAGTGCGCTCTTAAATGACGTGTGTCATGCCTGAAAAGTGAGAGAGTAAACAACACGCCAAAACAAAGAAAAAAAACAAAAACAAAGAGTTGTGTGAAGAAGTTGTGAAAAGGATATTTCAAATGTAAAAATTTTTGTTATCATCCCATTCAAATTGTTTCAGAAATAAATGTGATGGCGGTGATTTGGTAAAATGGGGGCAATAGTATCGATCCAGCTTCACAAATCACAAATCACAGTAGTCACTTTTCAATAGTCCGCACTGAAGGAGGAACATGGAATTAAAAGCCCTTTTCCACCCCCTCACTCCCCCAAACCAGTATTGTTACCACCACAACTACCACCATCAACCGAACAATACGTTCTCCTTCAGATTTGCAGTTTAAGGCATCGAAAGAAAGCAAAGTTGTATTCCCTAGTAGATTTTTCATTGCGCATGGTTTGCATCTTATCACTGCTAAATTCGAAATTTTTCATAATGATTCAGCGTTAAAGTAAGAGTGTTTATGATCTCGTTCATTTCTGTACACAGATGTGCAGCCTTTGGATTTAGAGGACTTGTTTCTATACAAGGAAGGTGCATTTAACGGGCTCCAGGCGTACAAGAACTCCAAGGTAGCCAATATCATGCTTGCTGGCGAGCTGGCGCGGAAGCTCGACGGCAGCAACGTCACTGTGAATTGTATTAATCCAGGTGCGTATCCAGGCGTCACGGGATCACCTTTACATTACCGTTTAACGTCGATGTAAAGAGAAGTAGCTTAAGCAAAAAGGTTAACGCACCCGTTATAAAAACTATGTGTGCGTGTGGCAAACAGCAAAAAGAAAATGATGGCATGGTCTGAAAGTGAACTACCCCCATCTCCCCTCCCCCAGTGCTCTCCAGCTTATGCATAATTTAAAACAAGATACAAGTGTCGGTAGTTTATAGGTAAACCTCAAAAATTCTGCTGAGGAGTGACAATGTACAAGATAGCACGCCATAAAACGGAAAACAATGACGAAGAGTAAGGTGCATTCGCTTTGTTTGCAGGCTACATTCCGAGCACGGACCTGATGCGCAGCGCGAGCGGCGCGCAGAAGTTCTTTGCGCGCGTCGTCCTCCACGGCGCTCTGCGATTCACGAAAATCACGCGCACCGTCGCGCAGGGGGCGACCGCGATCAGCGCCCTGGCCACCGATGAAAAATATAAAGGTAGTGAAGTTAAATGGAAAAATAATGTAATACATGTGAAACATTAAAGACACTGTATTTCTGTTGTTCAACAAGTAAACATTCAAGTTAATTTAAAAAAATTACCACAATTTTATTCTACTTCGGCGTTCGCGAGTAATCTGGTGAAATGCGACCACCTCTTTGATAGCTTTAACAGTGGAACATAGCGCACACCTCGCACGTGACGTCAGACATGGCGAGGTGCTTAGCGGAAGTAACGTTGATACGTGATATTTGACCTTGATCTTGCAGGCGTGACGGGAAAGTATTTCAGTGATGGAGCTGAGGCCCAGAGTAGCGAGGAGTCAAATGACGAAGAGAAGCAAAAGAAGCTGTGGGAACTGAGCGGAGGGTAAGTCACAACACGTGTCAGTTATGTCACTGTGGGAACTGAGTGGAGGGTAAGTCACAACACGTGTCAGTTATGTCACTGTGGGAACTGAGTGGAGGGTAAGTCACAACACATGTCAGTTATGTCACTGTGGGAACTGAGTGGAGGGTAAGTCACAACACGTGTCAGTTATGTCACTGTGGGAACTGAGTGGAGGGTAAGTCACAACACGTGTCAGTTATGTCACTGTGGGAACTGAGTAGAGAGTAAGTCACAACACGTGTCAGTAATGTCACTGTGGAAACAGTGGAGGCTAAGTCACAACACGCGTCAGTTCAGTCGCTGTGGGAACTGAGTAGAGGATAAGTCACAACACGTGTCAATTCAGTTGTTGTGGGAACTGAGTGGAGGGTAAGTCACAGCACGTGTCAGTTCGGTAGCTGCGAGAACTGACTCGGAAGTAAGTTACAGCACGTGTCGGTTCAGTCGCTGTGGGGACTGAAGGAGGGTAAGTCACAACACTTGGTCAGTTCAGTGTATGTGAAGTTCGAACTGAGTGGAAGGAAGTCACAGCACATGTCGGTTCAGTGGATGTCAGAACAGAACACAGGATAAGTCATACCACATTCAAGGTCGTTTGCTGTGCGAAGTGAATACATTGAATCCGCGATCGTCTTTAGGTACTTGCATATGGAGGGCTTTGAGGAGCTGGAGGTGCCACAACCACCACCGCCAAAAGTGGAAGCGAAGGAAGAGAAAAGGGAGGAAGGAGGTGAAGAGGGCGAGAAGAAAGAAGGAGAAGAGGGAGACAAGAAAGAAGGAGAGGAACAGAAAGAGGGAGAGCAAAAGACGGGTGAGCAAAGACAACCGTAAATAGGAAATAAAAAGTCAGCTGTTATTGATATTGATATTTAGTGAGTTGTTTATTAAAAATCATGGAAAAACAAAACGATGGGATGGGAGAGGAAACAGAAGTTTCACCCCCTCCCCCGCCTCCCCCTACCCAAAACAGAAGTTTTGTTCAAGTCATAATTTTAGTTGTTGTTTTTTTTCACTTTCTTGGATTCGTTGTTTAACGATAAAGGATTGGTGCATTGATTTTCGCACTAATCGATATTTTTGTACTTCACCGGCAGAAGGCGAAGAGGCGAAGGCGGACAACAAAACGGACGAGGAAAAAGAAGGAGAGAAAACGGAAGAGGTCGAAGAAAAGAAAGACGAAGAAAAGGTATGTGTGAATGCTAGTGACAAAAAAGTTTCATTTTAGGGAAGCCACGATAAAGTTTAAAACGATCTATTATCTTTTGTATAGTGTGAAAAAAACAGTATGGTAAAAAATATAAAATTAAAAAAAAATATATGTGAAAAATAATAGTCCAGAAAATGGTCAAGCAGGAGAAATGTGTGCTGCATTTGCCAGTATGAAAATCTGGTCACACGCCGTTTTATAGGAAAAGGACGAAGAAAAGAAGGCAGAAGAGAGCAAAGAAGAGGTGAAATCCGAAGAAAAGGAAAAAATCGAATCGTCCGACAAACCAGCAGAAACGCCTGAAGTAAAAGCTGAGTAAAGAAACAGACGTGCACCAAATCAAACGGAAGCAGCAGCAACTGCTGAGTAAAACAGCTTAATTTCCAGCGGCATGTGACGTCACCTCTTGAAAGGATGGGTTTTCAAAATTTTGATGTTGCAGACATTTTTGTAGAAAAAAAAGTCTTCAGTGTCGATCTGTGTTGGTTAACAGGGGTAAGAGGGACGGCGGGGGGGGGGGGGGGGGAGGGGGGAGTTGGAGCGGGGGTGGAGAGGCGTTGCGATTTCAGAATGTAATGTGTTGTTTGTGACTTGGGTAGCTTCGGTAACCTTCACAGGCGGTCCATGCCAGTGTCGCCTTTGTAAACTTTTTGTAAATATTTCTCAATAGCAATTTACTCTATGTTAGTTGTATTTTTAAAACTTTTTTTTTTCCTAATTCCAGTTGTGGGTGGCTGAAACGTATTTTTATAAGTGATAAGGGAACAACGAATCGTTAGGATAACACCTATCGCAGGAGTAGGATTGTATGTAATTGCGAAATATGTGCACTGTAGCGATGAAACAAACTTGAAGAAATTTTTTACAACTTTTAACTGCCACTGAGAGTCGTTGAGTTTTTGTCACGTCAGCACTGAGCCTTCGAGGAAGAGGCCTGTGGTATTAGCGAGCTCATGGTCTGCACTGCTGTTCCATTGTGCTTTAATAAAAACAACGGCTACCGTTTCTGTTTGAGAAATGAACCTCCCTACCCCCTGCCCATTGATAAGATGGTACACAGTGCCCCTGCGCCCACCCGCCCCACAAACGTAGAACAGTTGGCTGCTGTGCGAGAGACCATGCCCAGCACGCATACGGTCCGTTTTCGACGTTGATGCGACGTTGTCACGGTGGAGCGACGTTGCGACTTCGGTTGCGTTTTAGACGGATGATCGACTTTAGGGAATTGAGGGGGGCAGGTGTAGGGGGGGGGGCGGCTGTAAATCCTACCGTTGCTCCTTTTTAACAATATGGACGCGTTCAGACCAGGAGTCTTGCAAATACCAACCTCCGTTTGCCGCTTTGTTGACGTCTTGTGTACAAGCGGGTGGTTTTGTGGCATTTATAGCGTATGTGCGAGCCCCAAATGTTGACGCTTAAACGTTGATCAGTTGTTGTAATCTGTACATAGTCACTATTATTATTATGTTTCACGATGGAATTGTGTTGTTTGTTGATTAGAACTGGTCCCGTGTGTGTGTAACACATAGCGCATGTTTGCTTCACATGACCTGTATGTTTGGTGACGTAAGTGGTGAGTGAGGTGTAAACAATAGCCTGGATTCTAGCAGGGTTAGTGAGGTGGAATCCAGCAGCGTGACGTAACGACTGCGTAGTGTTTGTTCATGCGTACTGAAAGTGGAAAAAAGGGAAATGATGCAGTGTTCAAAGAGGTGGCTTATGAGAAAATTTCAGTGAGTTCTTAAAATATAGTTGGAGAATGGAAGTAGTAGGGAAGTAGTAAGCCGTGGGATCCCTTGCTTCGTGATCCGCATCCAGCGCTGCAGGCATTACCTGATGCCAACGACAAGAGTGAAATATGTTTAGTATAATATCTTTGACCAACCGGAAATTCGTGAAGCGGAAGTTTGGGAAAGGCGTCGATGGATAGCTTCCTCCCCACCCTCACCCCCTCCCCTCTTCCTCATAGAGCCACGTAGAGCTCGCTCGTACCTTTGGGATTTACTAACATTATTGCGATACAGTTCACCTGTTACCATTCCCCAGCCTGCTACACTTACCCCCCCTCCCCCCTCCCCCCCCCCCTATAGCACAGTGCAGTCTATCTTCCCGCTATGACTCTCTAGAGCTAGCCCATGTCCCAGTGTGAGGCCTTTTGTCCGAAAACTTCAGGAACAATGGAAACGAAGCTCAGACTTGCCACAGAAACGAGTATTGGATCATGCGTAATAATCATAGTGACTCTGGGTAACAGTCGTACTGACCTTGGGTAATAGTCGTATTGGCCCTGGGTAATAGTCGTACTGACCCCGGGTAACACATATTGACCCTTGGCAATATTGACCAATAGAACTGTATTTCACTCCGCATATTTGAACAGCCACACCCTGCAACGTGACAGTAATTTGGAGCGGCTTTTTTTTCAAAACAAAAAGACCAGACTAATCAGTAAGTTGATAAATTGCACAGAAATGCTGTCAGACTTGTCCCGCTGGCAAATGGTTTCCGGCAAATGCAGGTTGTCAGTAAAATCTCAGCTATTTCTCTGGTCAAGGCTGACGTATAGAAAACAATTACAGCGACAGAATGGTTGCTGTTTTACAGAACCAGCTGGAAATACCGAAATGTTTTACATAAACAGCTGAAAAAAACCGGAATGTTTTACAGAACCAGCTGGGAATACTGAAATGTTTTATATAGCCAGCTGGAAAAACCATAACATGGGTTGTGTTTTGCAAGTGATTCTGTCCCAAAGTGTATAGTCCGTGTCTGTAGATGGGGATCTCTAGATGGCGGTACGGGGGGGTCTGGCTGGGATGTACTATACAACGCTTATGTAACACGTCATATCATGACACGTGTAAAGGTGTACATTTCTATCCAAAGTGACAGATTTAATAGTTAGTGGTGAACGTGCAACGCGAGAAAACGCGTTTGGTGAATGACCTGTGCTATGAAGGCATTGCCACACCGGAATAAAGGACGTACTAACGAGAAACTGACTTACAGACCTCATGCGTACAGACGCGAGTAAATTAAAATCCGGATCCGAGCTTCAAGATGGCGATCTGATACTAGAAGAACAGTATGCTGTACACGAGTGATGAAAAATTTGAATGCGGGTGTGTGAGGGGGGGGGGGTATTCTAGTTGATGAATTTCTTATTGTAAATAAAAGACAAGGTAGGGTTGTATAAGATATATCGCCAAGATATTCCGATAGCCTGTGACGTAATGAGTTCTGAACTGAGGCGTTGTGTGGAAACGCGGAGTGTTTCTTCTCCCAGTCTCATGTCTTGCGTGTGTGTCACAGAGGACGTGTGTGTCACAGAGGACGTGTGTGTCACAGAGGACGTGTGTGTCACAGAGGAGGTGTGTGTCACAGAGGACGTGTGTGTCACAGAGGACGTGTGTGTCACAGAGGACGTGTGTGTGAACAAAACCATTGTATATTGTACCAAGTAGAGAGGAAAAGACAAAAAAAAACAGAAAAAGAAAAAAAAAAAGAAAGCAAGCATGCGGTAACAGTTTCAAAGGACAGATCTGTATAAAGTAGTTGGTCACAAAGTATGGCACATTATTAACGGTAGATCGGTGTTGTCTGTTGCACCCCCCCTAAATGTCAGTGGTGCCTTCCCATTTTGTGCTTTATTTTCTAACCCTACACCCCCCTGTTATAATGAGGCGTGTCATCAAAGCGAAACAACAATGGCGGGGTGGGGGGGAGCGCTTTCAGTTAACCTTGTGTTCGAGCAATGCATAATATCATCTAGTCTTCGTTCATCTTTTATTGACTTTTCTTCCCTTTCTTTTTCGGTCAGATAGATATTTATATTATATTTTCACTGTATTAATGTCAAATAATGGCGCGTAGAAAAAAAACGTTCTTTTTATCTGAATATATATTGTATATATTTACAGTTATTTACTAAAATTATATTTTCCAATTTTTGTTTACAATGAGGAAGTAAAATCCAGTTGGCATGGGAGAAAGGTGACCATTTTCAGGCGAGGCTTGCGTATTCCATCACTCAGCTATGCAAAAAAAAAAAAAGAACAAAGATCTAATGTGAAGCATTGCATGGTTATGCGGAAAGACTGGCAACAAGTGGAATGGTCAGTTCTGGTGTAACACCATTTAATGTAAATGTACAGCAATGTGAGATCAGTTATCTTGTTTCCTTCAAGTGCTGATGATTTTGAAAGTGACGAAGGGCTCTTCTAGATGCAGAGATGGATTAGGGCTGTTCCAGATAATGAGATGAATTGGGGTTTGGGCTTTCGGCTCAATTAATCGGCAAGTTGTTCAGAAAAGAGTGGGATTTGCTTTCCTTGTGGTAGTTTGGCAGGGAGGAATAGAGTGGTGAAAAAAGGTCCCTGAGCCGATTCTGGAATGTTCCTCGAGCCAAGTAAAAGTAATGACGTAAGAGTTCCTTCACTTAACAAACACCAAAATTAAATGATATTGCGTTTATTCAGGTGTGTGTTCAAATATTTTAAGAGCTTTCTAACTGGAAATAAAGTTGTAGAACAGTCTGCATTCTCAACACCCAGATGCAAGAGACACCGAGGGTGGGGTGTTGTGAAATTTCACGAGACAAGACGTCCAGTCTACGCCTGAGTAAGAGTGAGCCAGTGAGCCAGTCACAGCTCTGGCATGATCGTAAAAGCATTATCAGAGCCATCTAGAAATCATAAAGCATTACCCTGTGCAGTATTTAAACGTTCATGTAAATAAAGATGCAATCCTTGTGCGACTAGTTTGTGCCAACATGCTGTGGTGGGATTGGTCAAAACTGGAGCGGAAACAATAGCTTGGATTTTCAATTCTACCCAGTGTCACATTACGGAACAGAATTGAAAACACTCCGCTTGGTTTCGGTTTCGGTTTTGTGCGTTCCGCCTCAAGGCAATTGACGAGAAGTTTGTATCATGATTTGCGTGATAACAAACACGTCCGTATTGTAATTACTAAGAAATATCTATTTAATTTAACTATCTTAAAGTATTGGTTCAAAGCATAACTTGAAAGGCGCATCACATGTCTCTTGGGTTGAACGGGCAAAAAAAAAAAAAAAACACGTGACGATCACGTGACTGGAAATTCCTCAGTCTTACCAATTTTTTTTTCAACGTTCTCTTGTTGAAATTATCCTTAAAAATGTCAAGGGAACACATGAATGCCCCTGGCTTTTCGCAAGTCACGCATTCCGCTATCAAATATAACAGCCGTTTGCTTTCTTAAACCTGTGTAATCCTAGGCGGTCGGCCGTCACTTGCCATTTTTCTTTATGTATATTAGTGAAAGTGGACAAGAAAGTATTGACCATTTTGCCAAATTAGGACCAATCAGCATTAGCCATTTGCTAACAGTCTCCACCAACAAATTTTATTTATCAGTTGTTGAGATGTACTAGTCAAAATTTATCCGATCTGTAGCAAAGATGAAACACCGTTTTCTCTTGGTTTGTGAGAGGCAAAAGTCCTTGCTAAACAAGATTGTTAGCACAATGCCACGCTCAGAGTGTAAAAAATGCTTGAGCTTTGGAAGAAACTGAAAATCAATTTGAAATGGTTAGCAATGACAAGCATGCCCGGTGTAGTTGATCAGAAAACGTGGTCTTGCTTCTGATTGGTTAATTGCAGTCACGTGGCTATAGATTTATCCACCTGTACGTAACCATATTGTTTTTGTAGCAGAAATTCAGTTGTATGCAACGTTTTGAGATATTTCCTTATATACACATGACATATTTTCTTACGTACAACATTAGTATTTTGTATATTTTATACATATTTAGTTTAGTAATGTGTAACTATTATAAGTCAACTAAAAGTAAAATTCACTGCCTCTCTAATTCCATGTGTTCGCATCGGAGCTTTGTATTTCCACTTCAATGTGTCAGGTGTTTCAGATCGAACGGTTGATATTTTTTGTTCCCAGAAAGAGCTACAGCTTCCCACGTGCTTCATATGTATCCCTACGTGTCATATTGTTGTCTTCTCGCTTTATATATTCCCAGCAATCTCAAAAAGTACAAGTGTCGAAGCTTGAAACAATCAAATACAACTGCGGATGTATTTTTATTGAAACCTTTGTGGCAGTGGCATGCAAAATTTATGTAAAAATAAAGCTTACGTCAATAAAAAATAATTGTATTAATGTTCTTATTTGTTCACAACCCAGGTAACTTGTGTTAAAAGAGCCTTTACATGTTAAGTATATTTCAATTACCAACTGGATTACACATTACCAGCAGAATTACACACTAAAGGCGGGATTTGTTTGCATGCAGCACCGGACGCTGCGTTCTATGTTTATGAGGAAACAGTTACAGTATTCGCTTTCAACTTGTGAAAAAAACCATTGTTCCACGAATGATCCGATGTTGGTACCCAGTTAAGGCTAATCCTTTATCTCGAAAAACCAACAGACCAGCGGCCCTTCACCTTAATGAAAAACACGTGTATAGCCCAGTAAGAACGACGACTACCAAAAAGCACACAGCTTTGTTCATGGGTTTTAGTACAGAAATTGCTTGGAATAACGATCGACACTAACACCGATGTCGTTCGTCTTCTCGCTGGTGGATTCCATACTTCTGTGGTATTTGTGTGATTCAAGGAAGGTTTCCACTGAAAATGTTCAGTTCGTTTCGGCAGAAATTCAACCCGTGTAACAACCCAGAAGTTTGCTGCAATACATATTGGTCAGGCCACGAAACGGCGTTGAATAGTCGCTTCTAAACGTTATCAATGTTCTTTTTGGTCATTATTGTGTGGACGTCGCGAAGACTTTGATATAAAAACCATAAAACGCTGTGTTATGCGAAGTATATAGCGTCACAGCACTCGGGGTGACGGTTGTACCGGCGGCGCATTTTCATCATTTTGCATTTAGTCCAGTCGACTTCTAGCCCAGTAACCCGTGGACTAGACTCATCACTTGTGGGGTATACGTTGTCCATTGTGTGTGTATGAACAATTTTTCGAAATGCTACTCTTCCCAGCAGACATTTAGACGTCAGGTGACGTGAAGTTGACGTCGTGACCCGACGTGTTTTACGCCGGCCTGACGTGCTGGTTTTGGTTGTGTATGAAATGGAACGACTTGTCGGACTTGCAACGTTAGAATGGCGTCAGATTTTGGTTGCATATGAAATATGACGTCATTCCTGTTGATCACCGAACAGCTTCTCTAGTAGTCTTTTAATCAACAAACGCGCCCCTGGAACTCCCATACGGAAATGTCTACTTACTACATTTGTCACCGCACCACGTCATCTCAATCGAAACTTAACTACATCAACCCAACACACTGTTCTCCCCTTCAGTCGTCATCAAAGCTCCAAAGACAGGGGCAAAGAGCATACTGACAGAGAACGGTATTCCCCCCCCCCCCCCCCCCCCCGCCCTTTGTACTATAACCTATATAATAGAAACATTGATTTTTTTTTTGGAAAATGTCGGAAAAGGACGTCGGAATGACGTTGGTTTCAGGTCATATACTTCGCGACGAAGCTCAACATTTATACGACGCTTCAAAAGTTCAAATTTGGTTGTACTGACGTCATGACCAAAAAACAACTAATTTACAACCCCAAAAGACGTCGGATGTTTGCTAGGTTACTACTTTTCTAGTGGCGGGTTGTTTCGAATTTTGGCAGGAATGTTCCCTCGGTACTCCTCCATATAGCTTGTATTTTATTATGCTTATTCGGCCAGATTTGGACGAATTATTGGCCAAAAGTGCCAAAATGTGATACAAATCACGAATGCTTTTTCAACAAACAAAAATTGTTGAAGCCTGTTTGTCCCAGGGGCAACCGTCACCGCCTTCGAAATCGTGAGTTCAAGCCCCACCAATGGCGCACCTTTACAACACCTCCCTTGATAGGATTTGCAGGTTTTAATTATAGTTTCAGCTCCCGCATTAGCATTCCATTTGTATATGTTGTCCTGTGTAATATTAATTCCTCTGTTATTGGCTCAGAATCGTGAGGTCCACACGCTAAGTGATAATCATCCCTGGTTTAAACGATCAGTAATGTCGATGTGTATGGGCACTTTGTAAACGAACTTCAACAGCATTATCTGAAAATTGGTATATAAAACTCTTTCTTCCTGTCTTTCTTTGCTTTCCTTTCATTTTTTTTTCTTTCTTTCTTTCTTGTAAATATTCGCAACATCGGATAGCTTTTAAAACATACAACGCTCTACGTCTCAAAGATCCCGTCCGATTGCTTTTGGTAGCAAAGTTGGCCATGAGCACTTTATCATATCTGCATTTTTTGAAAATTGGAAGGATTCTCCTTTCACCTGTGTAATGTCTTCCCTTTTTTCGGATTTGCACAATGTCCATAGACAGTCTTGCTGCGTCGTTCAAATGACTTATTTTTACGCTGTTACAATGAATCATTTTACGATGTCGTTGCTATCGCAAAATCATCATTAAATCGCTTTTCTACGCCAAAACGATATCACTGTTACGATGAAAAACTATAAAGAGCCATGTAATAAATGCGATCACGGTCCGAAAAATAGCATACTTGCGCTTATATGTATGCTGATCAATGTTTGTCAAGTTTGCAATTTCCTGTAATATTCCAGCCGCCGTATTCACGAAAGTTAACTCTTTGGTTTAACTGATTGGGTTAAACCAGTGGGTTAAACCAAAAAATTTGGATTAGCTAAACCAATGGTTTAAACCATATTCACAAAAGGAGCTTAACCGTAGTTTAACTAAACCAATGGTTTAACTTTTGGCTTAAGTTAAACCGCAGTTAACCCAAATACGTCATCATTATTGGTGGAGAATACAGGGAATTCCCAGGAATTTTCCAATGATGCTGGTACTCACTGGAAAGGGAAAAAATAATTGTGTTTTGTTTATTTTCACTTCGAAAAACCTTTTAAGATGGGTTGCCTAGTCTTGCATCGGGGGTGGTGCAAGTGGACAATATTATAACTTCGCAGAATAACATATTTGCAAACAAACATGCGAAATGACCCCCAGTGAACATATATACATATATAAATGACGTACGTAAATTGAAGTTTTTCGTAGCAAACTGTCGTCATAATTGCAAAACAGATTTTTAAAGCGAAATAAATGCGATGGCTAATTAATGAAAGAAAAACAAGCAAAAGAAAAAAAGACCAACAAAAAAGAGGTGATTTCGTAGCGAACTATCATCGTAACCGTTGCTTGAATGTACTTGGATACTCAGCATGTGCATAAGGATTTAAATCCGGCGGGGGATAGGGGCTGAGAGAGAGAGAGGGAGAGAGAAAAAGAGAGAAAGAGAGAGAGGATATACCCGTAGTAGCTCCCGAAGTTTCACAGTCAGTTTTTTTTAATCTAGAGGTGGAGCATTACAACTCATAAACGCCCCCCCCCCCTCCTCTTCCTTGGATCTGCCACTGGTAAATATAGTGTAGTTTTCATATTATATAATACGGACCTGTGCCTCCCCTCCCTCGTCAAAATCCTGTACTCGTCAATGCTTTCTCCATGGTTTAGTCTGCAAACTTGGTATTGGGATTACAAGTCAATTTCAAACACAGTTGTACTTCATTCCCCTTCCCCCTCCTGGAGAGGAAAAAGGAGGAGGAACACAAATGAAATGACTCAGACATTTCTCAGGAACTTAATCCTCGTTTAACCCACCTCACAAGTAGGGTTAACTTTTTGGTTTAACCCACTGGTTTAAACCATAGTTAACTTTCGTGAATATGACATAAGTTAACCCAATGGTTTAAACTTGGTTTAAACCGCGAAGTTAACTTTTTGGATTAAGTTATGGGTTAACCCATTGGTTTAACTTTCGTGAATACGGCGGCAGGTTCCTTACCTCAGCATAGCTTTTGCAGTTATTTCGCATTTAACAATATCCCCCCTAACCCAATATTGGTTACTGATAAGCATGGGCTGGGTCATCACAGCCTTTTTATCCAATTTTAAATCCGTACGCGCATTTATATCACATAAGTCATGGGAAAATCATCAACCACTTTTAAGTGCTACTAAATAATGTAGCATCAACTTATTCAAAAGATTAAATCTGACGAATCAATATTTTTGTTTGGCGCATCAAACGCGTAAGAGACAGCGGTGTATTTTGGCCAATTGAAAGTGTACAAAGTTTGAATATTTGTTTCTTATATCTGAAGGGGGATTTCAGTAGATCTGTATTTTAACAAAACTGATGTTCGAGTACCGGTTACGATAAGTTTAAATATAACCATGTGGGGCCGTATTCACAAAGTTAACAGTATAGTTATCCAATTCCTTTAACTGCACCTGCAGCTAACAGAACGTTTGAAAGTTGATCAATAAATTTTACTTTTATGTTATAATATATTCTTGCAAAAATTGCTTGCCTGATTTACCTACGGTTAACTTTTGTAAATACAGGGGCTGCCAATGAATTTTTGGTGGACACATAAGTCAGAGGTTATTGATAAAACTTTGACATTATCACATTGCATACCCAGGAATTTGTGTACTAAGATCTGCAAGCGTTCTACTTCTGTATTCTGTATACTACTATCTGTATTTTACTCAAGTGTTTCAGTAAACTTCAGAATTATAGAACAATTCCACTTAAATAACAATTATTTGTCTTTATTTTCAATTTAAACCGTATTTTTTCATTGTTACTGCGTTAAATAAAGAGTTTTGTCACATATAATTAACAATAATATGTACTAATAACACAACACCATTACTACATATCTTTTAATAAACTGCAGCTCCAAAAATTAGCCTTACATATGGGTCAAATAGAAAAACTTCACACAACAGACTGATGCTCTTATACAACGATTAGAAAGAGCATCGCTGGCGATTTGTGAGGCGATTTGTTAATATCTCAAGTTAAAATGTTAAAAAATCGTTATCGTCCATTACATAAAGTTCCATGCACCAAGCTATTATTATTGTTATTATTATTGTTATTATTATTATTATTATTATTTCAAATTACGCTATTTTAGTTCTCAGATGGTTTAAGCATAATGGTAAAATGCATAATATACCACAAAAGCAGGTACAACAAAGTCTAAAATGAAATGTATATATCTGTTAAAAGTTACAAGTTTCATCCTAAAACTAAACTAGAACTAAAAATGTCATTAATTCTAATATTATCACAGAACATTTTACCTTCTATATGCTAAAATAAAAAGATGTGCTTCAATTTAGATTTAAAACCACTAAGTGGTGTACAGACCCTCACATCATCCGGCAATCAATTTCGAAGTTTAGATGCATAGACAGCTAAGGATTTATACCCGTATGTGTTTCGGTTAACTTTTGGCACGACTAGAAAGTTTGCTTGATTATGTCGCAGAGTTCTTGATGAGGACTAACGATAAAGTAGGTTTGTATAAATAAGATGGGGCGTTGTCATTCAGACTCATGCACACAAAAAATCCGATCTTGTCGTCATTCCAGAAGGAAACTGACAGCCAATGCAAGTCTTTTTGAGCCGAATTAATTGGCTTAGTTCTTGCTGTTAGGGCTACCACTCTTCCTACTGCGTTCATGACCATTTGAAGCTTTTCAATTAGTAACTGGTTTATGCAGTGTTTTCATCAATAAAACCAATATTTTCCTAATGTCACTTATATGGTAATAGCAAACTTGAGAAACCTTAAGAATGTGTCTTAAAATGTTTGTTCATCATCTAAAAGTACACTTAGATTTCTGACGTATTTCACTGGCTAAATTCTGGTATTTCAGATAAGAAGAGGCTCTAATATTAAGCTGCTACGATTGAATTTGCTGTGAAATACAATACATTCTGTCCTATCCTCGTTCTGTTGTAATTTGTTTGGATACAGCACCATAGCACATTCAAACTCAATTGTGGGAACCGCTTAAGCCATCTAGCTGTGATCTGCATTAAAAGTGATTAGTTTGTGCAATACCTTCACTGAGTGGAACCTCTTGGAAATCCGCAATCTACATCAAATGGTTCTGAAAAATTACCATCTATCACTACACGCTAATAAAGACGGTGTTGCCACAAAAGGCATTTGCAACATCAGACATGGCAATTTCAAGACACTCAGGTCGCCAGAAACAATAGTAGTTTTGACGTTTTTCTCAACTATACATGGTAAATTTACACTGTATAAACACTCTTTCAGTTTTGTATCTATGTAATTTAAACTCCTTGGTTATCATTCACTCTCTGAATGACCTTGTACCTATTTGTATGTGAAAATATGTTAACTAGTTAGTTGGTTAGTTAAGTACTTAGGGCACGTTGCCCTATTGCAGCTCCATGACATTTTCGCCTGCAAGCTACGCGATCTGATGCACCTCTTTCTAAGGTGTGCTGGGAGGCCGGTACAGAGCTTCGATGATCCTGACTATTTTCGCATCCACACCAATGGCTAGCATCATTTTCCACAGTGCTTTCCTCCACACTGTATCAAAGGCAGCTTTGAAGTCTATAAAACTGAAGTGTAAAGGGTCGCTGTGCACTCTGGCTTTTTCAATGACCTCCCGTACAATGAAGATCGGATCGACTGTACTCCTGTTTGGCCTAAAACCAAACTGGCTCTCCGTGGTGGCATCCTCTATTTTGGCCTTTATTCTGGTTAGCTAAATCCGGCTAAATACCTAACCAGGAATTGACAACAGTGGGATGGATCTGTAGTTTGCCGGGTCTAGTTTTTGCCTTTCTTGTGCATTGGTGTAACCAGCATTCGGGCCCAGTCTTTAGGAGTTCGCTCAGTACTCCAAACTATGTTAAAAATTTTATGCAGCATCTTTAACATCGGTTCGCCGCCGGCTTTTAGGACCTCAGCTGTGATCGAATCGATGCCTGGTGCTTTCCGTGACTTCATTTTGGAGACTGCTACTCGGCGTCCGGTGGCGCTTCGGGTATTTCTGTGACTGCGGAGGGTTGGTGCGCAAACGCAGTTTTAGGTGTGAGCAAAAATGTTTCTGCAGCATTTTAGCACTTCTTTATTTGTATGGGTGTTGCCATCTTTGTCTTTCACCGCACTCAGTGCTTTCTTAGGCTTTCCTTGCAGGTCTCCAGCTGATTGAAATAGGTTATGAGTCTTGTTCTGTTTGAAGTCTGTTTCCATAGATTCTATCTTGGTTTCCAGCAGTTTCTTCTTTTGTACTCTTATTTCAGTCTTAACCCGCTTATTTAATTCTTTATATCGGTCTCTTGCCTCTCTGTTTGCTGCGTTCTTAAGGTGTTCCATTCTGGCTTGTCTTCTGTGTGCACATGCATTCTCTACGTCTCGTGATAACCCTTCCACCATTTTTCTAGTTTTCTGTACGAATTTTGAGTATAGTTCTTCTATGTTCTCGGTCTCGGTCTAGGTTCGGGCGCTCCACTAATTTGTACTTCGAACGGCTGAGCAGTTTTTGGGTCCGTTGATAGTTTTTCTTCGTAGGAACGTTTAGGCGACTTGTTCAACTGTTTGGATTTTCTCGGTTGCAAGTGGAGGTTTGCCAAAAGTAGGAGCTGAGTGGTAGGCGCGGCGATTTTTTACTGAACAGTTACCCTGAACGGTGATGTAGGCTGTTTGGTTACGTGTCTTATAGTCCGGTGAAATCCACGTGGCACGTTGGTTCCTGTTGTGACGGAATAGGGTGTTGCTTATTATAAGATTATTGATTGCACAGAACTGTAGCAACTGCAAAGCTCTGTCGTTGGCTTATCCTAGACCGTATTTCCCCACTACTTCAGGTCAGGATTCCTGTGGGTCACATCCAACTTTCGCGGAGCATATATGAATATTTTCTTGGTAGGGAGTTGATTTTGTTCTGGAGCATATCGTAGAAATCTTCTACTATCTAATCTCCATATACTGCGTCGGATGCATAAACTTGGAAGACAGTATCCGGTCCTTCTGCCGTGTCGAAGTTAACACTCATAAGTCTTTCTGATGTGCATTCGTGTGGTGTCATACATGTAGCATAGGTCTTCTCTATAACCAGTGCGACACCTTTTCTCTTTATGCCGTCTTTTCTGCAGGACTGGAGAATGACATAGTTTCCCTGCTCAAATGCCTCCTGTGTATCTGCGTTCCAATGCGTTTCAGCCACACCAAGGTCCTTGATGTCAAATCTAGATGTTTTATATAGGAGTTGTTCGAGTTGGTCTTCTTTATTGAGCGTTCTTACATTCCATGAACCAAATATAACCGGGAGATTCTTAGCACCCTCTCTCTCTCTCTGTCTTTGTTGTGCTGTGATGGAGTTGTGATAAGCTTTTGCTACTTGGGCACTTGCTAAAGGACTTCCCAAGCGCAGGGCATTGCGCATGCCTGTCCCGGAGTATGTCGTTGGTATAAGTTGGTGTAGCTGTACGCGTCCGTGCTCTCCGGTAATCAGAGTGTCACTGCTGCCTGACACTCCGTGTCACCGCTGCCTGACAAAAATATGTGTTTTATGTAAAAGTCGGTGTATTGGCTGATCATTAAAAATGAAGTGTATCAACTAACGCAGTCAAAATTTTGCTGAATATTACTTTACATGTCCTTACGCTATAATTGATCATAACGTTTAGCGAAGTTGAGAAGCTGTTAAGTATGGCATAATTTATAAATGTCTTCCGTTGTAGTTTCTGTCATTTTGTTTAACAACCTACAATGCAATTCGTTCAGTAAAGTAAATTTAACGAAGATATATTTTACTTTAAGACTTCGACGGTTGAAACCTTAAAAGCGATACTAATAATGAAATCCTTTTGATTTTTGAAAATAATATTTGAGGAATCTCAATCTGTGGCAATGTATGACATATTGACATGTGATTTTGGGGTTCGAATATAATATTTTAATAAATCATGATTATGAATTTCATGTATTTGTATACTTCTTCAGTTGAGTGAGCATGATTTTGTCTAGAAGATTAAAAACAAGTTCAAATTGATAGGCTCAGGACCATACCCCTCGGGACAATGCCCCCGGATGATACTCCCGAAAATACCTCCAGACCATACCATCCCCGAGTACCATACCTCCCGTGCCATTACCTCCCCAACCAGAATATTTCCAATGTTCAACATTACAATAAAATGAAAAGAAAAAGTACAACGACATTTTTTATTTCTCTCCAACACCATGTTTAATCTTTAGATCGATATATCGAGTCTGCTTCTCATTCACTTTCAAACCTGCAAGTTCACAGTCCACATCTTTTAAAACTGAATACCTATTCCACGAAGGTAGTCCAGTATGTTGCGGTTTGCGAAGTTGCCAACAATGTTGCTAATTCGTGTATGGAACGTATACATTAAATTGCATTTATAAACCTTTTAACTAGATCATAGAGGATTTTTAAAGTACAATAGCTTTTATCAATGGATCACATGAGATGAGTTGTAAGCGTTGTGGAACTGCAATTATACCCTTTCAACTAGATCATAGCGAAATGGCTTAGCTTTTAACTACAGAACTGTATTAGTTTGTTGTTCGTTAATGAAAATCTTTAAAATGAAAATTGAAAAAAATGATGGTGGGGGAGGGGGTATTGGCACGGAGGGGATATGGCCCTAGGGGGTATGGTCTGGAGGGTATTGTCGGAGGGTATCATCTGGGGAGTATTGTCTGAGGGGTATTTTTCTAGACCCCAAATTCATTCATAACAGCTTGACACTCATTTCTCAAATTCATCTGTCGGTGTGAATTTGAAACAAATTTGAAAAGCTTTCAATAACTTCTAGCATTGGTTAAATGGCATATATAAGAGATTTAATAGATTATGAAGGACTTTGATCAGCTAACAGAGATGATTAAGTCGCGTTCATAACACAAGTTCAGTAGCTAGCTAAGTAAATGGTTATAATTAACTGGAGCAGTTAATTAGAAGTTATCTCATTCCTTTGGGGATCCCCAGTGAAAGTTGCGTGCGTGACATAACTATGGCAAGGTGATCACAGGTGAAAATGACTGTGACGCTGTAACCTGAAAATCTTTGGAAAAATTAGTCTTTGGGAGAATTACTTGGGAAAATATTTTATTTAAATTATAAGATCAATTATATTTGACATAATATATGTGTTGGAGAATAATTAACTAAGAAACTCACATGACACCCCGTCTACAAGACATTTTAATTCAACGGGATCTCACAACGAACTGACCATTCCAACACAATAACAATTTTAATTGTGCCAATTATTAAAAGACAATATCAAGCTCGAACACACATACAGACAGTCCGATACGATCCAATGTCCCCCCTCTTTTTCCATAAGAGAGGTATACATAACAAGTTAGCCGAGTTCGGAGTAACCACATATGCCGACCCGTCGCAGTTGCGTGTTATACCATATGCAATACCACTGTCTAAAAACTCGAGACGCCACTGCGTAGAGCCGCCACAGCATCAGTCACATGACGGACAGAGTTACGTGCTGTTGGAGCAGAGCTGAACGCTGCATCCACCACAGAACCTATTGAGTGGCCTTCTTCTTATTATTATCGGTTTTCTTTCCGACAGATTGCTGTGGAGTCCTGCAAGAAGGATGGCTATTATGAATCACTGATTCAGCAGCAACAAACGACCAAGTTGCAAGTAGTGTTTAACAAACGTGTTAGGCGGGGTCAACGGCCAACCCGTAATAAATCACACTTTGACACACCATTAGCATTACGTAAAAAGTGTGCTACATACCTAACCTAATGGCTTTAATTGACATTCGCTTTTGAATTACATCTTCAGGTTCTTTAATTGTATCATCATATGCTAACAATGTGGTTTTCTTGATATAACTAGATACAGGCGCCTTAGAAAGATCTACTCTAACACCATGCATGAAAGATATAAATAGACTACGATGTAACGTGCTACAGTAAGAGCTTGATCGTTTAGTAGGGAGACGGGGCATAACGACGCCCTGCCGGCATTGCCACGTGGCCTCACCCGGCAAGACTGATATCACAGTCTTCTCAAATGTACCTAAGCCCCTGATCCCAATGTGTGTCTTGAAATGTGTGAAAAGAAGGTAATGGTTTTAGGATCACCGCTTCCCATGATCCATTAGCTTGATGAAAAGAGTTTTGTAATGCTTACTTACGACGCTTGCCTGACGCCAGTGCCACGAGGAAAACACATTTCAAGATAAGTATTTCATCTCAAATGATAGTGATGGAAAAGTAGAGACGTGAGATATTTCAAGACAAGGGATAAGTCTCAAGGCACCACTATTCTGTCGGAAATATCGCGTTCTAGTTAAAACGACCTGCGTAAATGCGACAATACATCACAGATAGACAAACCATAACCCGATGCATAACCTGAATAAATGTGAGAGCTGAGCAGTATGTCATAATTGATCTAACTGAAACCCTCCTGACTTCGAACATGTACATAAAGAAATCGGCCACTGCCACCGCCGTAGCGGCCACAGGATCGATACCTCTATCAACACACCATGACTCAAAAAGTCGATAACGTGACCAGTAAACCTTATTCGTGGAATATTTGTGGACCCGGTCCATTCTCTGTATCATTTTTGAAAGAAACCCTTGGCTTTCATGAAGGGAAATTTATGCACCATAATTTCAGTCGAAACAACTGAGAATTTGGGTGATAATATTCCCATTGATTTTGACGCAGACTGCCAAACTCCAGGGAAATAGGCAGACTCTTGATGCACGGTAACCGCATCAAAAAAGGAAACCAACGGAGTTCTGGAAGATCGAGAGCTACTAGCAGCAGAAGGCTTGGTTTCTCGTGGCAAATCTTCAGAAGAACTTTCAACATTAGACAGCATGGGCGAAACGCAAGCAACGCCACTAGTGGCCATTGACACAGCAACGCAACGATCGCTAAAGCTACCAAGTACGGACATGGAGAAATGTACATTGGAAGACAATGATTGAGATGATTGGCAAAGACATCGACCTGGGCTAAGAAACTAAATCGGCCAGAACATTCAAATCACCTACAATATGTAATGCTTGAATGACAAAGCCACTGTCGCGAGTGTGCAAAAGAACCTGTTTGTTGAGACGAGACAACGTCGGTGAAGGCGTAGCGCCCTGATAATAATAAGATACAACTGTGTGACTGTCGGCTAGAAACTGAACCACGGACCCTTGAAAAAATTACCGAGAGTTTGGCAAGCAAGGAATACTGGCTTCATTTCCAACACATTGATATGGAATTTGCATTCGTAATCCGACCAATGACCCTTCCACGTATGTCACTGGAAACTCAGCTGCAAGATGCATCGGCCTGTACCGGCTTCGACGGGGCTGGGAGAAAGGCACACCTTTAAGAAGACTGAGTTGACAAGACCACCAATCGAAATCAATCAGAGCTAACAAGGAGAGGGGTATCCGATGATCTGGAGACCTGCCACGACGCAACGCTTTCAAAGCAACGCGTTAAAACTCTCGAAAATGACACCTGCGTAGCTCGACTGTCTTCTCCGTTGCTACCAATAACCCAAGAAGAGGTCTCAGCCGGACACTTTTATTGGTTGCTACCTCTGTTGGAGAGGGGTGGTCTGCTTTTTGTGTCCAGCTTATGCTTCTGTGGCGTCGACACTGGCGACGCAAACTCTTCCGTGCCACTTCCTCTAGATATTTACAGTCACGTTCAGCCAATGGAACGCTGAACTCAGGGTTGACGGTAGGAAGCCACGGGCACATGTCACTAGGGTAGGTGAGCGAATGTGTCTGCAATACACCGTCATTCGACTAACAAGTAGCTGTCTTGACATGCAATACCGCGGATGGCAGGAGACGTGACCACTAGCGTGGACGTATATCCTGTACCCATTGCAACTCCTCCATCCTTGCTTGCAATGCGTTCGACACGCATGGAGCCGTAGACAGTCCCAGGAAATCTTCACGTAGAGGCGGATGTGCTGAGACGCGGAGCAAAAAGACGGTCCACACTTACTTGCGGCTTTGTGGTGGTGTAGAAGCTGCAGAATTGTCTACTATAGACTTAATAATATCCTTGAAAAAAATATCATGCTGACAAATGGACCGTAGACGCTTCTTCCCAGTCGTCTGGTCAGATTTCAACACTCGGCGGAGAAGGAGTGGGTACTGGTAGTAAAGGCTTATAATCTTCCGGGGTCATGACACGGGGAGAAGCGTGGTATGACATCGAGTGCGACACGGCATGCGCCGAAGCTCGGGTAGTTGACTGAGGAGCAGGGCGAAATACCGAAGTAGAAACTGGTGACGAGGGTGTGTTATGCGCCACTGAAGCCAGCATGGACTGGATTTGCCCTTTCTCACTCATAACCGCTGGTTCCTCTGTGCCCGACGAGGATTTGTGTGCCGAGGAAGAAGAGGATGAGCCAAAAATTGAATCCTCTTGTAAATGATGTCTGCTTTCTGCCCATGGTTGTATAGGGGCCATGAAAGGCAGAGACGGAGGTTGAGTATCTACAGAAGACGACGGTTCCGCAGTAACAGTGGCCGACAGGACTGCATTAAGGCGTGAAATTATCGAGGCCACTGAGCCTGATTTTAAGGCAAGACCGCGTAACACTTTACGTTCAGTGACGACCCGCTGCTTGGACACCAGGCACATGATTGATCCATGCTCAAGCCTTGACAGCTGCGTATAACAACAACACTGCCGCATGACAGGTCGTTGCTGTCAAGATCAGCTCGTACTTGATCACATAATCGTACCTGTGTCGATAACCGAACAATGTGGATTTCTGTCGCAATAATACACAAACCTTTAACAAGCTCCACACCAACGGGAACCTGGAGATGGGTCTAGTAGCGTGACACCTGA